>DWMG01003461.1:0-11882 GCA_018244855.1 Elbella merops
GTGCCCTGCGATCTCCAACCCGCATGTCCAGCGTGGAGATTACTGGCATAAACCCCCTTTTCGGAAGGCCTATGTCCAGCAGTGGACTGAGATAGGCTGATGATGATGATATATTTGTATTATTTAAATTCCCTACCCAATTAATATAATTATAACTGAATGTTATAGTTTATACAGTTAACTTAATGTTGTGACTTTGTTTTGTTTTAAATTCTGTTGTTAACCTGTTCGGCTCGTGGCACGAGCAACATGAAGTAAAAGTAGGAAGGACGTACTACTCGTAGTTGACACTCGTATACACAATAATGCCGTTTTCTGACGCGATTTCCAAAGATTGTTCGTTTGTTTAATCATCCGTTGCCAGTTATTTCGTAAAGGATTCACGGACTGATTTTCCGTTGAAATACGTGTTGATCCAGGTCAAGAATGGTCACCATGACGACCTGCCAAACTTTGTAATGAGGAAACTAAATTCAAATTTAGAACAGGTTTCAAAGTAACAATCGATCCATTGATAACAATGTTGGCCATTGTTGTGTTGTTCGATTCTGAAATTTAAGTTAGTGGGCGGTAATCGTGTGACTAGTGTTCGAATTTGGAATTCAACGAAACATACAACTACAGGATCTCAAGCCTATGTACCTGATAGGAAGCCGGTAAAATCTAAATGCAATTACATAAAATCCTGTATATGTGCTGGAAGATCCTGAGATCAGACAGACACAACCGGTTTTGTTTTGTACTATGTAGTAATAATGTAAAACAGCGGGTTTTGTATGGTCAATTTTCAATTCAATCAGTTAATTTCGCCTGGACCCAGCCGTTTAAGTACAATAATGGTCATTTTTCACGCCTTCTATGACTCTAAAAATACCTATATAATTTCTGATTATTATTATTATATCGTCACGGCAGGTACTTTATGTAGTAAGCAGAGAGAACCGATGCCAAATATCTTTATGCCTAAATACCTGACTTAGTCCTTCTACAGGTATATAATACATTTGTGCCTATACTATTTACGTAACTTCACGCCTGTAATCCCCGAAGAGGTAGGCAGAGGAATGCAGAACACTCCCATGTTTCACCTGTTACGTTTACGTCCCACTATAGAATAGGCTCACCGCCAATTGCCATGCATCTGGCACATATCTAGACTCCGAACCACTACTAAAAAATCTAAATTAGAAAATTTTGTAGTGTTCGACCCGGGAATCGGACCCGGGACCTCGCAATCGGCAGTCGCACTTGCAATCAACACGACCAACGAGGCAGTCTATACTATTTACCTAAATAATATCTCTAATGTCACCACCGTGTCGATGTGAAACAATGTGATGATGACCGGCGGCGCAAGCAGAGCGCAACGATACTATCGTTGACGAGCTAAATGTTCGCTGATGACACCAGCCACATCCTATCAGAATAAATAGGTTTGTTTAGCAAGCGCTTGTAAAGTCGGAACCTTTTTGTGTCATTGTACTGGGCATAGACAATAATTATGCAGTTGAGTTTTTTTTGTGAACAAGTGGTGACGCAAATGATGTAAGTACAATAAACTGGCAATGATTATAAAAATAAATGTTTGCTTTGTTAATGAAAAAAAAATACTTAGTATTTTTTCATCACCATCACTCATCACACACATCAACACCATCACATCACATCATCTTATTATTTGTATGTAATTAACAGTATCTCATGCTCAGATCTAAAAGTTAAACAGGTGGAAATATTTCGGTGTTCACAATTTTTTTTTAACCTGTCAGTGATTAAATGTCGCTTCTAGTCCAAGAAATTATGGTTAAGTAGTTACCAACATTGCTTGGTAACAGAATGTAGCGAGAAAATTCTAGAAATAGCCACCAACCAGTTCCATAACCGCTTTATAACTACCTACGTGCGTGGTAATACAATCGAATACACAATCAAGAAGCTCGACTTTCTTGGAACTACTAAACTTATAATTACTCATAAAATGTTCCACGTAAACGGTATTTTTAATCATCGAAAACCTAATTTACCGTTATAGTACCAAAGCAATTGAATTAAGCACAACACGCTGACATGTAACATTATAGAGCACAGCACAGAACACGATTTGTGTCCCGCAGCGAGGGCGAAGTGCCTCGTGATCGTGTACAAAGGATTTCGTGCTTTTTAGAACGTGATTTTCATAAAGCATTCCCACTGTCTACTTACTGAGTATTCCCTTCTTTTTATAACCGTTGTATCCGATCGTATTTCTGTTTATAACGGAACGGTTCGAAATTTAAAATAATAACGTCTTAAAAGATTATTCCAGATGCATGTATAGATACTTAATCACTGCGAATGTAATAGGTATCCTTTTTTTAAATTTAAATGCCCTATAGGAATTTCTAATGGGTATCGTATATTCGTGAATATTTTGTAAATTAATTAATTGGTAAACTGAGTTGTCTGTAACTTAGCTTGAATGCCTAAAGTTTAGTGTCAATTTTGTATTATGTATTTCGCATTTCGTTTATTTTGCTCATATAGTATTGGCCTAAAGTAGGCATTATGAACACGTTTTGTATCGTTTAATATTTAAATTTGGAATAACCATGACGGTGAATCACAAAACCTGTTCTGACGTTGACAGCTGGAATATTAAAAAAATACGTTGATTCCCAAACTGGTCATAGCCTTGTAGCAGGATATAGCTTTTAAATATTGTCATTATGCCTACAATGTAGTTACTACCTTGTACTTATAGGTACACATAATCGTGTATAGATACATAGTAAGAAATAATTTATTATCTGTTATTGCCAGTTTAAAATATTAACGTTCAAAAAAAGAAAAGAATGCAAAGAAAAACCTAATAGTACCCGATTCGGGACCTTTCAATCAGCAGTCGCGCTTAACATTCGACAAATGAGGCAGTCAGTTAAATAGGAACACCTAGTAATGCAAGAGAAGGTTAAAATCTATCCAGGTCAGTGTGCAGTTCATACACTGAGCCGAGATCGTCGGATATCCGCCAGCACTCCTCCTAGAGATGATTGCGTGAGTATGACAGTTGACAAATGCATCTCCTGTCATGGTAAAGTATTGGAAGGAAGACATCCGTACACCGCTACCATCCTTTTACGTGTTGGAGTCCTGTTGGACATCCGGTGACCATATTTGTGGGACGGAATCCCATATTTATGAACAATTGAGTTTGGGAATGTGAGTTTGGAATTGCCATTTATGTTAGCAATGCTTTTTTTTCACGAAAATATGTACAAACTGAACTGCTATATCTTAACAAAAAATAAGCAGCTAAAGTTAGAAACATGAAATCGGTCAGTGGATTATCTATTATGACGCAACACACATGAAAAGGGGATTTCTTGAAGTTCCAAATTTAAGTCGGCAAACGGGTGGAAAATTGTGTTAGGAAAAGAAATCTATTGTGTCATTTCTTTAAATGGATAATGAAAATTATATGTTAAATAGTAGTTTAAACAAAATAATAACTAAATAACCCTCTATGGATTTCTAGGAAAGCAAAAAATTTAAACGAATATTAAATTATATGAGGGCTCTATTTTCATTATATTTTCGATTTATTACATGCAATATACATATGTCATCCGCCATTCATCGCAATGATCAACTAATCTTAACTATTATCTAGATATTTCCAGCAATTAAAACGGCCCTGAACTACAATCTATCTATGGTTAAGTGCTATGACTGACAGATAATAAAAAAGTTCATTAAACAATGTATCAAATGTGGATTCATCGAAAGTGCAACGTCAATATTGAGAAACGGAACGTCAATTAGTAATAATCGTAGAAATTGTTAAATTGGAACGGATTTAGTGAATGTAATTTGGTCATCGATAAGATTTCTTATTCGCCCGTATTACGAAATTATTATTGGCGAAATTGTTCATACAATTTTTACCATCCTGTCTGTAACAGGTGCTTAATTATATTTATTTATTAATAACTAATACCGCCGACTTTGTGTTTCTGCACAAGCTACCCATTCCATTATTTTAGTCTAGAATTTAAGAATTTCTTTTTTCCGTCTTACACATGAAATCTACAATATCACAGTTTTATTTAATACAAACAGCGAGTGGATTACGCCCGCATCGGACCTTTACTCATCGACTACACCTACAGCAACGACACGACACATGATCGGCAAATTAATTTTCTAATTAACATAAGTTTTCAAAGGGACGAAAGGGCTGGCAATTATTTCGCATAGAAGTTTAGTCTTAGAATTCACTGGGGAACTATACCTAACAAGAACATTTTAGATGAAGTTTTTTTTAATATTTTCTTTATTGTCCAAATGTATATTAATAACAATAATATTAATTATGCTATTTCATTAAATAAAAGCTTTAAAAAGTTTAAGAAAACGTCCCTCGATATACACCCGTCTTGGTGTTATGTGTAGCGTTGTCGAGTCGGCGTGGTCCCGTGGGAGAACAGACAATATGTCCAGTACAATTAGTTAGGTCCTCGCACACCATAAGCGTATTAGTAAAATAACATTTTTTTTATTTTTTACCTTTGAGGACGATGTCAGGATAAGACGATTTTAAATTTATCTACTTATTACAGTCTGTATGCTATGGATCATGCTAGCATGCAATCAGCCACTTCATCATTATCAGCCTATCTCAGTCCATTGCTGGACATAGGCCTCAGCCATATATCAGCTCATAGATAGATCATCTGATCTATTTGGGTGGGTGGCCAGCTCAATCAGTCAGAGCACAATATACACAGATAAAATAAATCAGAAAGTAAAATAAGATAAATAAATAAAGATAAATTAAGTAACTTAAATATAAGATGCACATAGATATCCTTAAGGTAGGTAGCAGGTTGTACAGATCTTATCCCTATTTTTATTTTAAATATATTTGGGTACAATAACAATGAAATAAATAAAATAAATGGACAAAGATAGACATGTTAGTCGAAAGATAATTATTTATCTAGTAAGATAAATATGGTAAAATAAAATACATGCTTTTAAATGTCTTGAAATGTACGATTCCGTGTTGCCTACCAAATGTCTTACCGTTCATCACGGATTTGAAAGATCACGGCGAGAATATGGATCCCAATGACATAGATACCGTATTGATATTTATTGCAACATTCACATTTCGATACCAACATTACATTGGGTTAACGGCAGTATTGAAGTCGTGCGAATATAACACGACCGTGGATCTAAACGCGTGAAGTGAAACGAATTTTGTGAAATATCCGATTAATAAAAAGCGGTCACAATGGAGAATGTTGGAAGAGATGGTTTTCAGGTTACTGGGGAAAGGGCCTATGTCTGAATGTTATTTGACTTCTATATATCAAATTTACTAGGACACCAACAAAGTACTGTTGTTTGAATATTTGTCTAATATTCGCCGGCATTTCAATTTTATAATATTATCATTCTTCACTCCACGTTCCTTTGGAGGTAAGTAGAGAGCATCAAGTCGCGAATAATTCTAGCCTTACAAACTTAATGGTACTTGTTCTATAAAAAAACAAAGAGAAGTTACAATAGAAGATGTCGTAGCAGAGGTGTTTTAGGCGATGTGGTGAGGGATTCTGTGTTTCAATGTTATCTGATCTCATGTGCGATATATCAAGTTAACTGGGCCAACTGGCTGCCGCCTCTTGAACGTTTGGGTAACACTAACTGGTAACCCTGACCGTCCGTGACCCAAAGCAGACACCGACCCTATGTCAAAACGTTTAATTAACATAAATATAACATATAATATCCATACTTGCACTCTGCATACCTTTATGGGAAATAGACATGACTTATATACATATACATAGTATGCAGATACTAAGGAGTTCTAAGTGCTACCTACGGTCCTTGCGAAGTTTAGTTTATTCTTCATTAAAAACCAACCACCTTTTTTTCTTTCTTTTTCTCTCACTAATTCCAAAACACAATGAAACTAAAACTTATTTGGTATTAAAAACACAAAATCTACCATGTAAAAAAAACCCGTTAAGAAAAGGATTGCATTTATTTTCCCGCCATATTTTCTGATAGCCAGCCTGGTCAATTGTATGGTACTTACAAAAATTAGAAATATCATAAATACACAATAGTATAAGAAACACTATAGTAAACACTTTTTTACAAATAAAAAGCAATATTGTATGAATAGAGTTAAAATGGCATTAATCTCATGGCTATTAAGTATAACATTTAAAGCAGTGAATCATAAACTCCATTGTATAACGTAATAAATCAAAACCACCATTATTTCCCCATGCCCGTTACTCAGACCTCGATCGTTGGGTTTGTAAAGACGCCATCGCCAATAATATATTTTTACCTGATCTTTCCTTATTTATATAAATAACGTGAACGTTTTGTAGGTATAGTCATAATTAGGAAATAATTGAAATATATTGAAGTACTGATAGGATTACTTTAATGACAATATTGTTTTTTTTAAACAGCAGTCGCACAATTATGTACCATAGTATCAGCGTAGTATAGAGCCTTAACCATCCTTATTCTGAGAGGAGAGAAAGAGTTAATGATGATGATGATGAGAGATTAAAAACAAATCTCGCACTCATATTCCATACTACTACTACTTATGTTCAGAGCTTCTTATAAAAACATTATTCTAATTAGACCCGAACAATCATAAATGAATACTTAAATTCATTTATGATAGCCGATCGGAAAGTAGTCTCTTCGTTCACAATCAGATATTGCATAACATCATTTCGTCGCAGTCTAGTATCTGTAATAGAATGTAACGGGTAATGTAACGACTTATATAAAAGTTATCGTTTAATAAATTCTTGTTGTGTTGCTGTGCCGCTGGAGATTTGGATTTGGTTCGTTTGCTTTTAATACGAATTGATTACATCATCATTATCAAGAAACCGTTCTTCCACTGTTGGATACAGGTCTCCTCTCAGGATGAGTATGATTAAAAGCAAGTGTGGGTTGGCAGACAAAGTAAAAAAGTGTGCATGTTGCAGTACGTTCCCGTCCCCATAAGAAAATGTAGAAATAGTACTAAAAACATGGTGTAGATTTCATCTGATTTATATTAGAGTTGTTCTAATTCCAAAATACACATATATACTGGTACATATTTTTTTCAGACATCTTTGTTTTTCAAGCATTTCGCACTATATATCATTATTCCGAAATTTATTGTACATTTCTATCACCTTCCATCAAATTTATTGTATTTAGCAAATATGGCAACATTACAGAACTTCTTATGATGATATGATTCATATTTTCCAATACCCAATTTTTATTCTTATTTTTATATAATCACGCCAGATCCCTTACAGAGTAGGCAGAGATCGATAAATGCAAAATATTTCTATCTTTATAGGTTTACCGTCCTTCTACAATTTTGCAATTCCCAGTATAAACTATATTTTATTGTTATAGAAATAAATATGACATGTGTTGATAGAAGACAATCGGTCTCGTCATCCGTTCTATCTGGCTGCTGTGTCTATAGAGCGTTGTAATCACGCCGTGACGAGTACGAAATTTAACTGTGATTTCACGAGTTGACAAAGCATTTGACTAACAATAAGTGCCTACAGTTACAGAAGTTAATAAAGTTCATATAATTTGTAGGTAAACTTTCCTTAATATAGAGGAGATATATAGACGCGACTAGAAAATTCTTTTTTTGGCCAGACCCCCCCCGGGTGTCCGTAGAAAACTCGAAAGTTTCGTCACAATCAAATGAGTGACCTAGGATCACGTAAAAGAGAGACATACAAAGAAACAATCATTTTTATTTATATAGAATATATTCATTTATGTGTTTCTTAGTTATATAACAGATTTTGCACATTTTTTTTTCTACTTTGGCGCCTACCGCAAAGTCCTACTTTCCAGAAAATGACAAGGTGTCAACCCTGGCCATTGTGCAAAGTGCAGTGAAAGTGATTTAGCATACTGCCTCTCATTTCATGGGTTCGGAGTTCAAATCCATGGCGCGCACCTCTATACAAAAATATACGTTTACATATTAAATATCACTGCTACCACGGTGAAGAAAAACATCGTGAGAAAACCTGCACACGTTGGAGTTTATAAAAAAAATCTCTAGGGCTTATGAAGTCTGTCGACCCGCACTTAGCCAGTTTGGCAGACTATCCTTAACCCTCTCCTTCTCAGAGAGTATCCATGTTCAACTAGTGGATCGATAAAAGAACGAAACAAAAATGTGCAAAACAATTAATAGTACCTAAATCTTACGCTAGTGTAGTGCCTAATTGCCGCCCGTATTTTGTTCACACGAGTGCTACAATCGCTCTGATCCGCTATCCATCTTGCCGGCGAATAAACTACATTTAAACAGTTTGATCTAGATAGCTTGAGACTGTGAAGTATAATAATCATTGACTTTATTATATAAATAGCATTAAAAGTCAGTAATAAATTATTTTTTGCCCGTGATTCCCACGCAGGCCATTACGGTTGGGGATCGCAGAGTACGGCTTCTCGCAACAACTACTCTCCTATCCATAGACTGTCGCGGCTTTCGCAACAATTACGCTGCTGTCCATAGACTGTCACGGCTTTTAGCAGTGCCTAGGTAGCGTGCGCTATACCGCTATCAGCCAACACCCGGTTTAGTTGCCTCTTACGACACCCTGGTATCCCGGAATATGTTCGAGGACCAATTAATTATCTATCCGCCCCGACACGACTAATTTTTCTTTTAAAAATTATTAAATGTTAGCCTTAATAATTATTTTTAAAGCGTGGCAGGCTATGGTCTTAACTCTCTCAATATGAGTGGAGACCCAAATTTCAACAGTAGAATTATAATGGGTTAGATTATTATTTATTTACTCATTCAACCGAAAATGGGCGTGACTAAATCGATTTTCCAATCTAAGAATACTAACACATTTTCAATAGAAGGTGTCGATTGCGTCCGATGACTGTTTCCTACTTAATCGATGTTGTGAAACTTGTTAAAATAACGGAAACAGGAATTAAACACCTAAATACTATTTCAACCACGATTTTTTGTGAACGTATTGTCGTATGCGTAATACGTACGTAACGTATGCGTAATACGTACCAATAGTGGAATTATAATGGGTCGATAATTATTAATAATTAATACTTTATGTATGTATAAATACGAAATAACTAACTAACTAAATATAAATATAGTTCCAAACAACATTATCAAGGACCTACACAACACAGAACAACATAAGGCCATGTTTTAATAGTAACAGATACATATACGTACGGACACCGCAGCCCATAACCCAGATACGGCTATGTGTGCGTGCGTGGCTATGTATGTGTGTATCCTTAAGTTCTATAACAATGGGTTCGTTAACTTTTAGAAGTAAGGCAACAGACTTGTACAGAGCACGGCGCTGGTACCGTGAACACAGGTATTTGTCAGATCACTCGATTGATAGTTTTAAGTGTACATTGGTACTTGAACTTGGTAACGTTTGCCAATAAAAGAAAAGGAATATTGAGGCGTGTATATATAATTAAAAGTAACTCAGTTATTTTTCACTTTACTTTACCCTTCCATCTCTTTACACGCTTTATATTTATTTGCTTCACCTGTATGTTTGCTTGCTTGCATGTTTGTATGTATGTAATTAGTGATGAACGCACATTTAAAGGAAATTTTTAAGGAGACACCTAATCTTTGTAATATTGTTACTTATAATATTATTAAATTAAAATTATACAGTAGTAACGATCGAAAATTATAAATGAAACATCAAAAAAAGTAGTTTAGTATGTTTAACCCGCGATTAATAATAGCTATTATGAGGAATCCGAGATCCTATTACAGTTTTACGAGATTTTAGTTAACGCGCGGTTTATTCCGAGAAAATCGATAATTCGGTTTTTATTGGAATGTGCTTTCTTACATACCGTGACTAATACCGTCGGTAATAAGTAACACTTCTGAATTATTTACATTCCTAGTGTCGCCATCTTGGAATTTCAATTTTCATTGACAGAAATTCAAATCAGTTTGGAAAATCGTTTTTAAACGACAGCGCGTATTGCTATTTTTCTTGGAATCCAAGGAGTATTGTTTTTTTTAAATTTTTGTATTTATTGGTGTATGTGATCTTTCAAAGTGATAACTGTGTACAGACCGAATGCTTCTATCTTCTTTATATAAATTATCTGTAGTTCCAATAGTAGTTAGATTTATGAGTCTGACCAAAATATAATCTCAAATAGAATTTGCTCTTTGAATTCTAATACTGTATTTAATGGCGTTTTCAAAGCTTTTTTGAAATTGAAACACATATAAATTAATTCATTTAATGTAATTATTTTAATTGGAAATACTAAAAACATAGTCATTGGCCAAAATAAATACAATTAACTTTGTGGAAAATCAAATATTTATCCGAATCAAACAAATACAGTTGTTAAAACAGATGTAGGGAGATATAAAAATAAATATATTGTGCAAACGATAACATTAACATAAGTTATAAGATAAACAAGCATGATTCAAAAAGCGATTCTGCGAACTAAAAAGGTATCATTTGAAGCGGATGTAAAGCGCAAACAGTGGCCGATAAAACAATGTCGTAAGGAAGTAACACGGCACCGTGAATCGCTACTACCATATGACGGTGTAATGTCGCTGATAAGGACTTAGTTATAGCAGAATATTATTGCGTTGCAGTTCACTATATCATTGGTCTAATGGTTGCAAGTGCGACTGCTGATCAAGAAGTCCTGGATTCAATCTCGGCTCGGGCAAAGTATTATTGTTTTGTTTTTATTTCCAGTAGCATGACGGAGTCTACATTTCTGTCCTTCATTTTATTTCTGTTTACTTTAAATTTGTTTACATAAATAAATCACTACATCTTTATGCACGATCTATAATCGCGCTATCTTTGAGGAAGCCGAGACCGCCCGGTATATGGATGTCAAGGGCGTATATCCGCTTATTCAGCTAAATGCATGTATGCATTTTGTTCACGTATGTTGTTTGACCTTCCCATTATGCATGTTTGCTGGTCTAGCGGCCTCAGTTCTGTCGACGTGGGTTTTTACAGCCGGTTGGCATTTTGTTAATTACATCAGTCTGAGTTATATATTAAATTTTTCACATTTTCATTTGATTACTGAATTTAAAATACCTATAACAGGACTATTAGTGAAATTGATTTTTGAGTTGGGGATCGTGGGTTCAATTTACACCCGGGATAAACATTTATTGCCCGGGATAAATGTTTATCAGCTGTCTGGTTACCATAGCAGAGGCTCTGCCTATAGGCTATTTATTTAGATTACTTTTATTATAACCAAATTGATTTAACATTTATAATGTATTTTAAATGTCCCTTTATAGCACAAAAAAGTGTCTCACAGTCTCTCACAGTCGCTAAGTAAAGTGTATGTAAATACATATATGAAAATGTTAACCAACAGTTGCCACTGATTTCATTAATTTAAATAAATCAAATTAATTTAAATAATCAAATTGGTCATTTAAATAAAAGCGTACCTGATTCAGATTTCATCCTACATCCGGTATAAAAAACACATGATTATTTCCGGTTACTGATAAGACCTGTTACTGTTATATCTATAACAGTCACCATCACTACTTTTACTGGCATTAAGGCCATTAGATAAGATATTAAAGCAATCCTTTTTAGCTTTTGAATTCTATATATCTTTTGAATGACTATAAGAATTCCACCAAGACTGCTGCAATCGGGCGGAGGTAATGAAATAGGACTTTTACATTAGTAAAAAATATACGAGATATTAGCCGGTATATTATCATATACGAAGGTACTTTCATATATATACGAGGATATATGTATGCGTGTGTGTGTATATATATA
>DWMG01003462.1:0-11877 GCA_018244855.1 Elbella merops
ACATAGATGAACATACTAGAGGATAGGATTTAAAAATTGACTATCCAGTGATAAAATATATTATTATTTCGACGGATTAAGATCTAAAAACGAGAATCTTAGAATGCATCAACATTTTCCACATTATTCATATTGCTACTCAATAATTAAATCATTTCTTAACAGTAACTTCCAGCACACGTAAATAATTCTATTTTTAAAAAATGCTTTAAGTCACTTGTGTATTATTTGCCAACATGTTCCCCGCGAATTTAAATTTAAAAATATATTTTGAAGAAGATTCACTCGTACCGAAAGGAAAGTTTTCAGGTAGCTTAATGTTTTAAAAACTCGTTTCGTAACTCGCGAGCCGTTTTCTAAGTCGAGAGGCGGCATTTCGCAATTCAAAAAGAGAGCGGCC
This sequence comes from Elbella merops, assembly GCA_018244855.1. Lineage (NCBI taxonomy): Eukaryota > Metazoa > Arthropoda > Insecta > Lepidoptera > Hesperiidae > Elbella > Elbella merops. Next base: position 401 of record DWMG01003462.1, read on the forward strand.
TTTTTTACTTCTTAAAGTTATTCTAGATATTCCTTTTGACATCTTATATTTTTATCTGTGTTAATGGTAAAATATCAATAATTAGCGATATCTTTTTTGCTATACTTGCTTGTCTAGAGTTGAGGATTGCAAAGCATAGCTTCCATCATAGCTATGCTGGGCTAATGCCCAGCGTAGAGATACATGACCACCAGTGGACTTAGGCCGATGAGGAAGTAAATTATTAATTAAATGCTATGTTGCTGTTTTGCGAGCAGAGCCAAATTGTATTTGAACGGCTACATGCGACAACATTAACTTAGTTATCAAATTGTCCAACAATCACTTGTGACTAATCAAAAGAACTATAACGTCTTCAATATATATGTATAATTGTCTAAACAATGATATAAGTTTAAATAATTGTACATTACAAACCCGATTTGACTTGCTATAAGTCGTAATGACCTGGCATTATTTATAATATGTACATTTTTTAATCATTTAGTCCAAAACACAAACATATATATTATATGTAATACTTTTCTGACAGAAAAATAACAATGCAGACTCAAACATAATTCACCAGCTACTGCGAGAAAAATGCTTTTGTAATTACACTTTATATGAAAGACATGAATAAAAGTTTGTCTACCCTACTTTCATAAATATATATAGGTACATATAAAATATAGTTAGGTGCTGGAAACCTAAATATCGCAAGCAAGGCTTACATTTCCTGAAATCACTCATTGAATATTCAAGCGTTATCAGTCCTAGCTTTGAAATCGGCTTCCGTCCTAGCTATGTTGGTACAGTAGGCACCACAGATAGATGCATCCGTACTGCATACTGATTGCGAACACTCCTGTATCTGTTTGGTTTGCTGTTTATTTAGTTAGAACTAGTCGTGATTAGTATACATTTTTGATTCGCAAATTTGTTCGCATGTTTTAAACTCTTACGTTACGTTACACAGTTTTTAACATTTTTATTTTTCGACCCTTTTATCGTTATACGATTTAAATACAGGTCTCTCAGAATGAGAGGGTAAAGACAGTAGTCGGTCACGCTGGCCAAGTGCGTATTGGCAGACTTCACATGCCTTAGAAAAAATTGCCTCTCGCCTATCGCCTCTAAAGTGTATATCCTTCGCCCTTATAGCAAGTGATATTTGATTATAAGGCGCTCATTTATGTAAAAATGGTGCACGTCATGGATTCGAACCCAGATCCTCCGATATGAGAGGCTGAATAGGCTGGCTGAGAGGCCAAGGGGCTAAACCTCTATGCTATTACTGGTATACTTAGTCTGGCCATAAATACTCTTATAATTAAAAATAATAAAAAAAATAGTATTAGTATAGTATTATTAAGCAGAAGAAAAAAATAAACAGACAATGCCGTGCAGGCAGCATGACTTTAATTTATTAAGTAGAAACATTGTATATTTACTATTAATAAATTTAAGTAGGATTAAAACCTCTGTAAATTTACCAAAACTTGTTGAAGAAATAAGTATTTAATTTAATTAGAACTCAGCAGTAGAAAATACTGTACTTCGATGTTAAGACTAGCTAAGCATAAATTATTTTCTATGAAATTACCGTAATTATTCAAAACAGAAAAAAAACAAAAAGGCAAAGACGAAAACAAAATATTCCCTAAAAATGAGGCGGAAAATTTTCTTTAAAATCAGCCATCAGCTTTTTCTAAAAATGAACAGGAAGGAGTAAGATACACGAATTAGTTTATGTCAAATAAATACACAGTTCTTACTGCATGTTTGTTTCTTTACATCCAATAGTACTTCTTATTACTTACTACGTCCATTACATACTCCTAACATACTACTAGTCCTTACATCCGTTTTTACTATTGTTTCGTGAGTGTTTGTACACGATTATACATATGTTATGCAATTATACGAATACATAGTTACATACATACCAGCATAACATGTATGTTTTTCAAGATGGTGGTTTCGGGTGGACTATTTTCAGATGTATAGGTTTGAAATTAGTTGGACGATCCTTGCACCCTTCACAGATTTTAGGGCCGAATTAGAGAAATTGATGAGAGTTCTTTTACATGTTGGAGGTGAATAAAACAAGCTTATGAAATGTCTAAGTCATTAAACAATACATACGTATTTGAACTAAGTTAAAAGACGCAATTAAAATGAAAGAAGATGAAGATTGTGCGTTGTCGGGACAAGTTATTAAATAATAGAAAATCCGTAGAGAGGTGGAAACCATCACCCTAGACTCGGGCCACCTCTTGTGCTACCGCGAAGGCGACCAAACATCTCAGGGTGGCATAGGGATACTCGTCAATAAGGTCCTCTCTAACAATGTTGAAGAAATCTCGAGTGTATCGAACAGGGCGGCGTAGTTGATACTTGGGCTATCCAAGCGGTATGAAGATTATTCCGGTCTACGCACCGATCTCGATACAGTCAGATGAAAAAGTAGAGGATATGTACGAGAATATATCCAAAGCCTTGCACAACACCACAAAGGCGCACTTCAACATTGTTGACACTTACCTTTCGAGTTGCGGCGTCAATTCGCATGGTGAGTGAGACTCACCTTTCGAGTGTAAAGGGTTAGTTAAATTATAAAAGCCTAAATGGAATTCGAACGATTCGTTCGAAGTTGAATTTAGATCTGTCAATTAACTCGATAAATGAAATTAATGAATATTGTGATTCCAATAGAGAGAGTTTAATTTCAAAATTTATATGTTATTTGGCTCTATTTGTTTCATAAATTAGTATTATTGCGAACTATCTAAACCAGTTTCTAATTAGTTATTACGAAATTTGTTTTATTATGTATTGCCATTTATTTGTTGTGTAATTTAATTGCAGATATATATTTTGAGTTTATAGTCGTGTATCATTGACCTGTGATAAAATGTGTTCTTGACGTATTGCAAGGAATATCGTCAGGTAACGGATATATATTTGTACAGGTGATCCCCATAGTTAGATATTTTTCTAAATTAAACGGACAAGCATGTTTAATGGTCACCAAGCTAATTAATATGTACAAAAGAGGATGTCGGCGAATTTCTCGAATAGTATCATTTATTCATTTAGCCAAACGTTCTCTCTCGATCCATCATACATTTGTCAAGTTGTTTATACTACATTCATTCCCTCATACTCGTTCATTCCCTTATACTCGTTCAATCGCTCCTTCATTTGTTTATTTGCATCATATGGTTTTTCAACATTACCATTGAAAATATGACAATTTGTTTCACAGGTGATTCACTGCAGTAGTTTATTACATATTTAATCTCAAAACGCACAGTTTATGTAAAGTGATGCATATGACAAGCCGAGGAAAGGGCGCGATGGCGTTCATTGGGGGAGGCCTATGTACAGCGGATAAGCTGATGATGATGATGATGCACATTAGTAACAAAGTTTCATACATTTTCACGTGTGGAATCCGTCTCGACACAAAAACAGAATCTACTTATATAGCAAGAAATAAAATATTCTGAAAATGAAAATGAATCTTAATTGACATAATTATGTAGTTTGCAAACAAACGTATGTTCTTTCTTTTTATTTAGCGAGTTATTATCAATATATTTAAAACCTTTTCTTTACTATACATTAAACAAACTAAGTAACTATCTTTGAAAATTTCACGAAACATTGAATTAGCACGCTTCACAGAAGTGTACCAAACATCCCAAAAGGGTGTGAGAACTTCAAATTTCTTCACAAGAATTTTTATATTGTGGTCGGTACTGCCCAACGAATTTTTCCTCTTTGTGACGTACAGTATGGACCAAAAAGGCCGGAATTACCAGAACACAACATAAAGGTCAGTTTATCGTGCGCAATGTTTCATTGTGGCTATCTTTATACTCATTTCCACAATACCGACTGACTCAAAAAACGTTTATGGTAGAGTTTAAACAGGCGCTTTTTGATATTCTGTTTTTAAATTTCAAGATAACCAGTATAGCTTTTCGCGAAAAGTGGTTTGATATTAAATTTTTTTCAGCATCACACGTCTCGTTTGGAATGAAACATGCACAGTACACCTGCTTTTTCATTAAAAAACTTCGATAAGTATTTCTGGTTCTTATATCCATCTATTCCCTGAGAAAACACAATAACTATATAAATAAATCTACATAGATATTTAAGGATAAAAACAGTTTTGGATAAATAGGATAACATGCCGACCGCTTACCAAAACCCTAATTTCCAAAACTATGTAATTACGGCCACATGAGCTACTAATAATCACTATGTAAGCGCTTAATCCTTTTACAATTTAACCAGGATTGAACATTAAGGCTCTGTTTAGCAAAGTATATCATAAAATATTATACATGTGGATAATATGAGCTGGATGCGTATTACTGGCGAAGACGCTAATGTTATTAAGCTTATCCTTAGTAGCTTTCTATATAGATGAACTGATTATTTCATTATATACTTTCGTATATGTTCGTCGAATGTAAAATAAAATATAAGTTCTAATTTACTATTTAATTACTCCATATATATTTTAAAAAGGGTTTTTCTCCGTTGTCTGTTACAGTGCAAAGCCTACCTGCCTTGGGGTTAGACAGCCATATGTAAATTATTCCAGGTTTATAATGATTTCAAATAATACATCTTCCCTTTTTTCCCTATTTATACAACATAACACATACTCGTATGCAATGGTATACAGGCCTAGACAAAATCAATGAAACTCAAAGTGACCGGTTCGGCGTTTTGTATAATAGGTACGGACCTCAACATTTTAGTACACTAAAACATAACAAATGTTTAAATGCGTTTAAATGTTTACATTTCATGTTATTACTCTCAAAATTTACGACTCGATTGTTTTTTATTTTTGCCCTCTTCTTGTACAATATTTTGTTGTATAATATCTATCATTCTTGTTATTGGTACTGGTATTTAGTGCTGCCATATATACGACTATGTATATAGAAAACACTAAACGCCGTATGTCTATCACAGACCTGATTTGATTCTCCTCCCTTCAACACTCGCTTTATATATGCATGTGTATTCATATTTTTCTTCATATACAACTCTAAGCTAACTGTTTTTTCACAACATCTACATTTATACTAATAATAGAACAGTGACGAGAACACAGTCTGTACATAAAATATTTTTATATAGCATACATAGTAAAAAATACCGTGAATAACTTGTCTTAAAATCGGATTGACCGGATGCCGGATAGAGCCCTTTGAACGATAGAAATCTTTCTCTGGTGGACCTTTTAAATTATATTAATTTTGAACTAAAAAAACGACAAACTTTTAATTACCTCGTTGTAAAATAAAATTACAGAAACTTGGGTAAGTTTTCGTCTAATTAAATTTTGTTATATTTTTAATAATATCAGATGACTTTGAGGCAGTCCCAGCAAAAAACAGTGATATATTTTTTACATCACCGTCAAAGGACAGATATGGATTATCTGTCTGAAGAATCACAAACGTATAGCCAATATTTAACAAATTTTTTCTATATAGTCAGCAATAAGGCTTTGGGTCGATCTGTTGGACGCTAACGTAATTCCCAAAAGAGACAAGTAAACGACAATATTCAAAAACATTTTTATATTTTGACTACGTTGTTGATCGTGTTGGTTGCAAGTGTGACTGCCGATCGGGAGGACTCGGGTTCAATTCCCGGGTTGAACACTACAAAATTTTCGAATTTAGATTTTCTAGTAGTGGTTCGAAGTCTGGATATGTGCCTGATGGATGGCAATAGGCTCACCACCTATTCCATAGTGGGACGTAAACGTAACCGGTGAAACGTGGGAGTCTTCTGCATTCCTCAGTCTACCTCTTCGGGGATTACAGGCGTGAAGTTTCGTAATATTGAAACATTATCGCACACAGTAAACGAATACTAATATAAATAAAGTGCCCTAAAATAATATCAATCAAGATAAAACCATGTAACGAAACAAAACAACCTCACGTGACCTACATTCCCATAAAAAGCGCCCCACGGTGTATTACCATAATTTCTTCCATCTCCCAAGGATTCCCTAAAACGTTGTATAATAGCCGATACTTGCCCAAATTGCGTGTAATAGCGGAGTTACATTATCTTAACGGTTATAAATTGTCAGGTTTCACAGCTACACCACATGTTGCCTTCAGGAAGGATCGTGTCATACCATTGAAAGTCAACGAGATGTAAGCTAGGATTGAGCTAACTGCGTCAGGATCAAATTTGAGAAGAACAAGTCATTGGAAAATAATTATGCTCTTGTACAAAATTATTTACGAAAATCCTTTGGAGAGTGAAATCAGTCTCTGCAAGATTCCTGATAAAAACATCAGGAAATCCTAATAAACCATAGTAAAAACGATTTAATACTTAATGTAATATATGCTGTAAAAATAAAATACTTTCAATTTAAACGACATTACTCTCATCGTGTACCCCCTGGAAATAAAACCAGCGGCATAGTAAGAGCCCCGAAAATTAGAATTAATGACGATGATTTTTTGCCCCAAAGCTGTAGCAACAAAAAGTGTATGACGTAGTTAATTAAGGACTCGACGCGAACTTTTAATGATTATTGATGGTTTTCATGATTTAGAGACCACTGATAGAATGAGGACAGTCAACCAAAGGACAGATACAAAACGTTATAAACGTAGTTATTGATGAAACTAAAAGTTTGTACAGAATTCTGTGATTGTTACAGTAGTCCTAAAAATTTTAACGTCGAGGATTGTTAACAGCGGGTTGCTATTGATGATAATCTGAATGAAGCTTATGTTAAACATTGACAATAAAGAAAATTGAGACTATCAATGTCTAATGGCAGTGGAGAATTAATTTATAAAATGTCTATGTTTTTTAAATAAAATATTAATAAACAAGAATTAAATGAATACGATCAAGTGATAAGAAATCATATTCGCGTTGACGATATTTCAATCGTAAAGAAAGGTAAAATTATTTTTATACAACAGAAATGTTCGTCGTAACTGAGCGTGTTCGAATATGGCCCGGCCACCCGCAGTTCGTAATATAGGCGTTTTCTCTACAATAAAAATTGATTGCCCTATTAGAGAGCAGGATTGTTATTAATCTATTAAAGTGCTGTTCATACTAATAAAGATATTTGATCCAATACAAGTATAAAATTCGGCATTAAGCTCAATGATGATAGGACGATATAAACATAAGGGCATCGTAGGGAATTAAAGTAACTCTTCAATAAGTATCTAAAAGTGAATGTTGAATTCCCAAGTAATTATATTAAAAATTTGTTTCAAATAAAATATAATGAAATAATTTCATAGTTATACGTAAAACTCTATGAAAAACTAAACATTAACAAATTAAGTACCATTAAAGATGTGACTAAGAGATTAAATAAAGGTAAGATATTTAACCGAGATGTTAAGAACAGAGATATTTGGCCCTCCGTGCTCTCTGCCTAACCTGGAATGACGATATGACGATCATATCGTTAATATGACGATATAGTAATTATAATAAAGATGTGACTGATGGTTAGCTAAAGCAACGATTTCAATAGAATGTATGCTAAAATCTTAAAACAATTATGGGTTGGAAATAACTGAAGCATATTAAATCATTGTCGACAACGTAATCATTAAAACAAACAAGTCTACATATAAACCCGTGCTCCAATCCATCAATTCGCGTGACTCTACCCAGCAAGAGGATTAAAAGCTGTTACAATTTCAAAACATGTTTGCATCGGATTATTAATTAATACCACCAAACATACCGCGCCCGAGGCCTCAAGGCTCCCATTCCGACCAACATTCGTTAAGATTAAGATCGTATTGATATTCTGAATTTAAAGTATCGATACAATATATAATGGTGGATTTTGTTAAAGTTTTGTTGAACATTATGTCCAATCCTTTATCTTAAAACACAAATATTCGAAACTGGTGTAAACATTCTGTTAGAAAGTTATGTAGACGTCATTGACTAAAACCAATTGCTTGTAACGGTTTAATAAATGTTGACAGCGTGTAAATAAATATCGAGGATTCAGTTCTAAATACTAGTATTTAGAACTTAATCCTCGATATTCAAAATTGTTGCCACGTATTTGTTGCTGCTTTCTTTTACATATTACCCTTAGTTTGATTCAGTTTTATGATAATGAAGAAAAAAATGTTTTTAACAATTTTATGTTAATAATAGGCCTTAATCCTGCCTGATGGAAAGCGTAGATGCGTCCTGAGGCAAATGCTTGGGAAAATATATCACGCTTTCTTTAAAGAGTACGAGATATTTGTGCCTGAAGTGTTATTATAAACTTATACCTAATTTGTTGTAGTCGTCAATCGTTACTCGCTTGCAATAGTGCAAGTGTACTTAAATAACCAAGCACGCGATATGTAAACGATTTAGCGTTTTCAACACTGGGCACGTTTTGCTGGAAACATGGGTTTGTTATCAAGATTTCAGGACTCGTTGAGCTGGTGAAAGGACTTTTTTCGACAATTGTGAGAGAACACGTCAAGTTGTTAGTCATGGCATTCAAACGATTAGCGGTAATTGGGGTTACAACAGTAATTAATATAGGAAATAAATATTTGCAAAACATGAACAATCAACAACAGAAATGAAATTGAGTAAATTTTTATCTTATACTTCTAGAAGCCTAGGAATATAAAATAACAAGTGTTAACTCCCTACAAGTGAATTCTGAAATTAAAGGTATTCTATTTTCAATAGCTAATGCTATATCATCCTTTCTCTGTACCATTAGAAATGATCAACGAGCTGGCTCTAGTCTAACGCGGCATCTAACAAGGCGTCCAGGCACGTTTTATTATTTCATGTGTAATTTATCTGACAACCGACAATTCTCGATGCTGTTTAACGCTCATTTCACCCTTGCTTGTTCGTAATAACTATCTTTACTTCAGTAAGATCAAAGGGCATGCGCCGATGGCTTGCAATTATAGCAGCGCAAGCGCATGGGAGAGTCATTACGGACGCCGCATCGCCCACGCCACGTTGAAAATATGGCGCCTGCCTAACTGATTGCAATCGCCACCTCTGACTTAGCATGTCCGAAATCTCTGCTTTAACTGCCGATTCTTATGTTTTTTGTCAATTAAGAAATGTGGAGCAAAATAGGTTAGGTCCTTAGAACAGAATAAAAAACAGTAATCTCAAAGATTTTCTGATGTAGACTTTCAAAGTAATGACAATTGTATATGCGGTGTAGAGTAAAGAAAAGCGATTTTTTGTCCAAATTACCTAGTAAACAAATATTAATTAATATTCTCACAGAATATTATCTCTTTCATGTAACTGAAAAATATCGCGTTGTTGATGCTGTTTCCCGAAGTTAAACCAGAACAGTCAACTCGAAAACACCATTAGCGGTTTTAGTCGCCGAATGGCGGAATCCGCGGGAAATTGTCTGTTTACATTGGGAATTTCAGTATAGGTACTTGTTCTACACTCGGACAATATTAAACATAATATAGATTAATTGCAATTTTGCTACGGTACAGCAACGTGTGACAATCGGCAACCTCAATTTAAGTATTAAACGTTCATACTGTCAAAATTTATTAGTCTCAGAAATTATCATCATTAATTTTGTATTTTTAATGTAGTATAATTCTATGGTATTAATAATAGGTACAATTTTATTTACTAATTGAATTTTAAGGTGTGCTCAATACGAAATTATAACTACTTTAACTGTTACCACAACCTCAACTGTCAAACTGTAAACCTTCTTAAAACCTCTTAATAAGACCCTTCCATTAAATATAAGTACTGCCCTCGAATCAGAACCTGTCGAACAGTCTTAACTTAGTTCTTGATTAACAATTGATTAAGCTAGTCATTTCGCTGCCGTTAGTGGGACAAGTGGTTTAGAAACGTAGGTCCTAATTGGAATAGTTATCCTCGGTACAAGCTGAGACCAATTAACTTTATTAGAGGGCTCGGTACCCTTTATTTGGAGTGCGCGATTCTATGGGAATTGTTTCGGTTGTACGTCTGGCTTTTCGGTGTATTATAGGTCTGTCTGTCTATACGTTGTTGCTTTCGTCGGCGATATTTCTGAGATTTGTTTGGATGATTATGTAAAACAATATTTAAGAAACCTTACTTTTAAATTACATCTCATTAGAGTATCTAAAGCTTCTAAAAAATTTAATATTGTTTTAAAAAATCTCTCAATAACTCCCTTATTTTTGTTACATTCATGTTATCTGTTGCATCTTTATTATTTACAACTACGGGTAAGATTAAAGTTTCATCATTTGATGCTTTCTTTGCCTTGAGTTTTGATACAAGCCTTGACTTTAAGAAACAGTTTAACTTTAGTCTCTTTCATCATCATTTTTATCGTTCAACTGATGTACACGCCTTTCCTCTCAGCAGAACAAGTCCGTTGAAACTTTAAGTTCAGGCAAGTCCATTTCGCTTCCATTTCTCCAGGCTATTTCCATTTTACAAAGAAATATTTTAATTATTCCGTTAGTTAGTCAAGTAAAATTAATAACGCGTTCAACATTAACTATGGTTTAACTATCACAGAGTGTGGAACGTCTCATTTGTAACGCTAAAATTATACGCTTCTGGGCACTGGAAAATGACTCGAATAATCACCGTAGCGTCCTTAAATTAAATTTTCCCGGAATAGTATTTTAGAGATTTCAATTATACAAATCCTGGAATTTCCTTTCACAAAATAAAGTTAAAGGATTTTACAGAATATTGAATATTATAATATTTTTCTTATATTCGTCATTGATCCTAAATAATTTAACTGGATGGCTTAGGCTCATAAAATAATAACTAACTTGAAAGTGGTAGAAATACTCTCTCCTTCGGTCAAGGGTTGCAGTTATTTATGTAAATGGGTTCATACCAGATTCGTGAAACTGATTAACAATCAAATTTTTTTCATATTTAAGTATTGAGATAATTCCAGTTTTAAATTAAGCACCAACTCAGTTATGTATTCCCATAAGTATTCACATTAAAAATGACAAAATAATTTTGTTTGTTTGTTACGGCTTCACGGTTTATATGAGTTAACTGATTTTGTTTTAAATATCTAAGTATAAAGATTGTCTAATTAGTGCAACCGGATGTAATCTATATTTATAATAGTTTTGTAACCATATTCCTTATAAATTAAATTAATATTAAGAGACATAGATCTCATGGGACATATTTTGATTGTCAGTGAACTAATTGTAAGGACTGAATACAGTTAGTAGAATTTAATGGAGGCGAAAATTGTGTTGTAGACAAAATGACTTCCGAAATAAAACTCTAAATGCTTACCGTAAACAGTCAAGAGAGCGGATTCGGAAACTCTTTTGCCAGCAATGTTTTCAGCGACGCAACTGTAATTCGCCATATCCTGAGAACAAAAGGTTAAATTATTTTAATTCTTACGGTTATTATTCTAAAAGGTTACATTTTTTTTTTCAACTGCTATAAAT
>DWMG01003463.1:0-11876 GCA_018244855.1 Elbella merops
TGTACTGCACTCCTCTGCCTACCCTTTCGGGGATTACAGGTGTGAACTTATGACATGTACTTAAATATAAACCTGTACACGCTTAATTAATTTATGTATAGTTGCATCGTGTACGAAAATATACATGAACTGCTGTAACTTCTGTCAAAGTTCAAAATGTCGAAAACAGAGTCCACAGAACGTAAAATCGTATTGGAATTATGTATCTAATATTCCGATTCCGCTAATTTCCGCAATCGCTTGCAGTTCGCATTGAATCGATTGCATTATGCTCCTGATTTCGCTACGTCCGTTATTAAAGTGTGCTCATTGTTTGTTGCAGGTACGGAAATAGGCCGGATATAGCCCACATTACAGCGCCTCCCTGGGAACGCTAACGACCACCGAACGGTCACCGTCAGATCGCTTATAATATTACTTCGATAGTCATCCAGAAAGTGTATCGATCGGTTTGGATTATAATACAGTGCACTTTTCAGAATATCCTATCTATTTATTTATTGATGTTAATTTCTTCATTCTTCTTCATTGGTGTTAATAAACAGCGGGGTTAATGCCAAATGGAAATCTCATCCAATCAAACCAGGTGTTGATTTATATTTGAAGTGTCAAAGAAGTTCAAGTCAATCTTTCTGTATAAAATGAAGAATGATGATTTATTTATATGATGACTGCAGAACGGATAGGAATAAGGTAAAACATGATCCAAGAGTATTGACTTAATTGATTAGTCCATTGAATGAAATTATATTCACCCGTTGTAAAACTACGCATAGAATTTCTGTATCAGTAGTGTTCTTCTTTAGTCTCGGACGCATAAGTATCTATTAACACAGTCACAAAAACTTCATATACTGTCTCTCAATCAGCGAGCATCAATGCGGTTATGCACTTTAAAACAATTTTATTCCAAACTTTCTCCGTAGTATATTTAAACCACTTTGCAGTATTAACAGTGTTCCGCTATTTACCGCGTGGAATTACGTTTGAATTGAGTCAAATTTGGACGACAATGGCAGTTTGCGCAAGGATTCCGGTTTAGTAAACACCCTTAAAAACCGGACATGAAGCACTTCCACCACTACAGTGTGCTCGAAACAATGGAACGTAAATATTTTACGAGCAAAAGGCCCGCAATGAAAACCCGAAAAAATAAACATTTACAATTATACAATTCACTTCAAACATTCACTGGACGGGTTTAAATAAAGCTACAAAGCAAAAATTTCTCATTACCGGCGAATTGAGAAGTGCATTGCACAAAAAGTAACTACACAGTCAGTATATACTCTGTAGTTTATTCTTTACTCTTTTAATCCCGAGTATATAACGAATAGTTTCGTTTGATGTACTTGCTCCTTTTAATTAATCCACTTTTTCCATTGCTCTATGAGCCATCCCTTTTCCACTCGTTTCTTACTATCTTAATTCCTCACTATTTGTCTCATTTATCTCTTACACTGAGGCCAACGCTTAATTGAAAATGTTCTAACGATGAACAGCAATTGTATCTTTGTGTTTTACTTTTTTAGTTATTTCTCTCATCACAAAGTTTCTCTTTTTAAATAGGAAATATTGTTATTATGTCATATTAATACTAGAAATTACATTGATATCTTAAATTTCTTCATAAAACTTATTTATGATATTTCAATATTTTCTCTGTAATTAAATTATGAATCCAAATGTATCGTATATGAGCAGCTGTTTATGATATTCCAATTCTCTTTTAATGGAATCACACTACCTGTATCACCCCATACGCACTTAATTCTTATTTCCATTAGATGTCTTTATTTTCCTCTCCTTTCTAATTAATTTCGGTTTTCCACCCCTCCACTTTTTTTTACGAAATTTGTGTTAGGCAGTTCTAATTTTAACTGAATATTCCGACAAAATATTGTAAAATAAATTTTAGTACCTATTTGTGAATTCTTACTTTGTGTCAAAAAGTGTACTATAAGATCCATGATAAGTGGATGCCTTTACTATTAATGTGGAAATATATATGCCATTGACATTATTTTCAGAACAAAAGCTTTCACATTTTCGGATTTGCGTCGCTACTCGTGTACAAGCTTTTTGTACAATAAACGACGGTAGGATTTTTTATGTTCATGAACTATAAGTAGCTCGCCCCGTCTGGAATCTGTCCCAAACTACTCATCGTCTGGCCAATTTTTAATTAAGTACGAGATTGCCTTTCCCGGCTCCCTCCATCGCAACGTTGTTTGTACTTTTAGTATAGCCGCTCACTCAAAAGACAGTAGCACGGTATAAAAATATCGATTGTTGTTATCATTTTCAATCTCAATCAGGAATCATTGTAGTTGTACAGATTAAAAAGCATGAAATAGGACAATCTCAATGAATGGAGTTAGGATATGATAAACCCAATATGTATCACAGCAACATATTGAATCATAATTTTGGTTTATATAGTGATTAATTTGTTCTCTTTTTCATCATTGCGGTTTGATAAAAGTTGACTATCGTATTTCACGGTAATTTCTCTGCCAACATAGCCGCCCCTACCTAAAATAATAAATTTATCGAAATTTCATTTTATCTGTTATGTATTTAATATTCAATAATAAGGGCAGGCCTCTGTCCAGCAGTGGAATGAGACAGGCTGATGATAATTAAATTATTAATTAGTATGTAAGAATATTGGATGTATTGGATTGTAGAATGATTCTAGAATGTATTGGATTGGGTACATTTCTGGGCTCAAGACATCTAGAGGCTGACGATGATGATGATGTAAAATGTAGTCGAAAGCATCCTAAGTGGTAATTGGAAGTTGATACACAAATAAATTTTCGTCGTAATAGCCTAATTAAATGTCGATACTTTAATGTACTTGCTTTTCGCTGTGCCAATTTAATTTTCATCTGTTTCCAATTGACAGTCAATTTACATTCGGTCAACGAGATTGCTGAACTTGGCAATATAATAATATGCTTTCGTATACAACCAGTACTTTTATGTCATGGTCTTGATTCTGTATTTGTTCTTTCATGCTTTATCTTTCATTGATATGACCATCATTATCATTTGTGCTATTATCATCATTGACTTTCATTACGGTTATTTTTCCATGCAAATAATATATTTATTTCATTCGGAAGTTTTCTGTAATTGTAAAGATAAGCAAATTAAATCTTTTACACAACGAACCTGTCTATAACGAGTTCCTACATTACATTTAATACTTTAATATGTACCGCTTCGGTGCAAAAATTCGCGGATATACATTCGGGTCACTTGTTTCCGTGACATTTTTGTTCGATACATTTCGTTCACTTCACTAAAGTTTAAAAACAAAAAAAACATGCTTATTTAGATTTTGGCGACCAGTTAGTAGTTTATGAATGCCTCGTTGGTCGAGTTATTACGGCCCATCGTGGGCCCTTTTAATCCATTGCTTTCACTGCGTTTTTCCCAAGTCATCAAAACAGCTAATCGAGAATTTACTCCTTTGTCTGTGTTATTGTTTAGGAACCGTTTATAAAAAAAACTACTGAGAATATTGCAACAGGCTGAACATGAGACAGCGTAGACTGATAAAAGAGAGATAATATCGTACAAATCCGGCCCGCTGTCATTATTGCCATCTTGATATCAATCTTCGAAATGGTAACCCGCCCGATAGACTCTTTGAAGACCAACACTACTTCTGATTGCGGTTTTAATATCTATACATGTAATCGAATACACAGAAATAACTACCTTCATTGAATCTTTTATAATGACATGCTTACTACCTTGAGTTTAACGATGAGTTATTTTATTATAATTGTTCAAGAATCTCCTATTTTTTTTTTATTTCAAGCTTCAATGTGTTCAGAATTCCTTTTCTTGGCTTTTATAGAGAGAACGTACTCGATGAAAGATTGCGAGCGTGCGAATTATTATAATCAGTACAGGAAATCGGAACCAACAATTTAACTTGCAAATCAAACGTTGGAAAGCAATTCAAGCGTCATAACTTTCATTTTCATTACTACATGCTTTGACAATTGCGATATTGTAATATGACTCTTATTACAATGTGCTGTGGATCAAGATCATGTGACGTGGGCCATATTTATTGATGTTACGTGAGCTGAATGCTCAAGTAATTCGTTTGCGTCAGAGCGTTAAGATGAATTTCTGATTACTAATTAGGAAGTTCGATGGTGATTTGAATTTACCAAAATGATATCTGAAATTATGTCATTCCGCTTCGAACTTTTTACTTTACAATACTTATAAACAGATAAGGAACAGGTAACAACAATGTAGCAAAAATTAAATGTAGAGAATAAGTATCGTCGGGCGAAGTAAAGGACGTTTATTTTTCAACGGAAACATTTACACTAAGGAATGGAACTCCCTGCCTTCAGCGATAAATATAACCTAGGACTCTTAAAGGCGAGGGTGAATAGGCTTTTCTTGAAAGTGCGTGATCTAATTTGTTTTTCCATTGGGCGAAATCACGGTCAAATGGTGACCTATTACGATATAAAATTTGTAAAATTTTCATTTTGATTCGCTTATAATAGAGCCTGATTCATCAACTATATGCATGTCCTAAACTAGAGGCGATACGACTTCAGACCTCATTGCCAGCTTTAAAGTTGTAAATATGACGTAAGCGCTTATGAGTAATACAGAACGACACTTGAAAAATTACACTGCCACATGCAAACAAACCGTGGCGACTATTTGCAAAAGATTATGAAATGATAGAAAGTTTAGATAGATTATTTCATTTCAGCAATAAATTCGTAGTAATTATTGCTTTCCCCGTTCTCCTCGATATTTATTATTTATTAATAGTAAATTCCATTGCTGTGAGTTTATTGTGTTCTAAGCGGCGATCGTATTGTCGCATGTCCGTTACCTTTCACTGATTTGGAAACGAGAAAGTTTTCGACGTCGCCGTCCATTAGCGTAACCTCGATGACGTCACCGCGCTCCTTGCGTCTTTGGTATGTTTTTCTTTTAAAATTCGTTACCATCTTTGCTGGAGGAAAATAGTAATAAAAGAGAAATTTTATGATTACTAACCTTTATTTATCAAACAAATGATATCAAGTGATAGTATGCAACTATTATTCGTCATCGTGATCTATATCTTTTTATTATTCCACTATTGGGTGTTGATCACGAGCCTCTTATCTTGTATAATGTTTTATTTTATTTCTTATATTGGGGCCATAGACCGCTACGCTGGTCAAGTGTAGGTTGACAGACTTTACGCTCCTTGAGGAACATAAAGAATTCTAAGACGAGCAGGATGTCTTCTTTCACCGTCGCAATACGCATGGTACTTAAACTTGAAACTTGGTTCTTAAACTGTTCCAAAGAGTCGCGCGTCTGAATTAGAACCCAAGAAATTTGATTGGTAAGCCTATCACTAGTTTACAACGATTATTACCTATTAATTTATTTAAAACGCATGCGCGCTTTCCATCAGGCGGGATCGCGGCCACACGCTAGGCTATCATATGATAACAAAATATCAACTAACTAATATTGCTAAGCTTTATTACTAATAAGACAATCGGCTAGGATCAGTACTATTGGTTAAGAGAAGGTGCAACTACAAGATATTTTTCTTCTTTTATTTTATCAGCACATTTATTTTCGAAATCGAGGAAAAAAATACAGAATGGTTTGTGGGTATGTAGTACTCGTACGTGTCGTAAGATTGGCGCGCAATTTAAATTCTTGACATTGTTTCTTTGTCGCCCTCTTGATGGATGGTGACCATTATTAGCGTGGCGATGTTACCACTTAGTGGAAATTAAATTCCCCAGAGATATCCCTCACGATCCTGTAAAATATTTGGGTAGCAGTATCGTAATTTGGGTCGATAAATATATAAATATCCGACGTGTGGGACTTACGAGAAACGTGAAACTATTTCAAATATTTTTGTCGGCTTTACGTATGTATGTATGTATGTTTGTATGTACATAGTATATAAGTATGTATGAAGTGTTCTATGTATGTATGGGCCGACGCGGGAACCATTACGTTTCGAAAAACGAACACGAACGAACGGTTTCAAAATTGCAAAAAAATGTTTCTTGCCTTTATTTATACAACTTATTCAGAAATGTATATAAAACTTTTACAAAAAAGTCAGCTAAGTATCATACATCATTAAAATATATTTAAAACGCAGTAAGGGTTGGAGTTAGTCGTTACGTTCGATTAAAGCACAGAGGCCAATTACGCCATTCTTTCCCCGGATCCGAGGGACAAAATAAATAAATCGAAGTGTTAGCATACCGGCTCGGGTTGCGACATGGGCTCGCATTCTAAATTCTTAACGTTGTTTTACGGGCGGCGATCCGGGCGCCGAGTACGCGGACACCATTATTAGTACGACACATTGTTCGCGACTCTTTCGATACTTTGATATGTTCCGACTACCCAACTGGTAGTTGTTTTGTTTCTTAACCGCTGTTGAAGTAGCCAGCGTTGAGATTTACTGATTTAATTGTAGACGAGCAGAAAATTGGTGTGTGTACAGCACGATGTTACGTGTATTATAAACGTATGTATATAAACATTTCACCTGCTACGTTAGTATAAAAGAGTGTTTTTTTTTTCGAGGATGTCTGCGGCATAGCACGTTGCTAATAATGAAGTTTCTTTCTCCGCGTTTTAAAAGTTGCAACAGTTTTCGATACTTCACAAGCCTAACAACAAGTTTTATATATTTAACCATTATACACACATTTACACATTATACACACGTATGTATGTAGAGCAATGTAATTAATTCGTAGTAATAAAGGCCGAACCCGATCTAAAACCTTCGATGTCCCTGCGGCGGGGTAGGAACGGATGGCCCCCATTACTCGCGCGGCGACATATTGCGCGGCACCGTTTAGTGGTCGTCTGGGATGTTTCCACGGAGCCCGCAACGCACAGCGGAGGTTCGGGTCAAGCCGTAAAATATGGTTACTTATTTATAGTTTTATACGAAAATAGTTATTCACATATTACAGTCAAATATGAGATATTTTATGGTATATGGAGATTCGGAAGTCTTCGTTCTTCGAAGTGTAAGAGAATGATGGATGTAGAAAAGTACGTCAGGTTTTAAGGCACTCTGTGTTCACTGCCTATTCTTATAGTGACATACATATGTTTTCGTGTAAGATTTCGAAAGAAACTCGTACCGAGGTATACCTCGGTATACTCGAGGTATACCTAATATATAATCAGGAGAATTGTAACGCAGTCGTTTGAGTCGGTGTGATAAAAGAGATGTCCCTCAATGTCGGCAACGCATTAGCTACTTTTCAGCTGTTCCATATATCCGTTGCTGATGGTGACCCTTCATCATGTCGCGGCTCTTCAGCATGTTAAATTTATAAATGAAACAGCAATAAGCTACGTGACGAAAACATTTTTTTACCAGTAACACTATACCACCGAACGAATCAGTCTATAATCCATTAAGCTTGGCGACCCATTTAAACGGCGAGCTAATGGCCAATGTCTCTGTAGCGCGTTCTTTGGATTAGAAATTGTTATTAGCCTTGATACACGACCGCTATTTTAAATTATCGTGCCGTTATTCGCGAATAATTACAATTATACGATTGGTACACGAAGGAAAATGAATTAATCTTCCGCAATTGTGAACTCGAGTAAGAAGTTAATTGATTCTCGCGCAAGAAAATAATTGGTTGGGATTCAACGTAAGTCACTACTACCCGGTAACAGGAACTGTTGGAGAACGGGAATAACCGTTGTGATTATTCGTTAAATTATTGCAGTATTTTTTTTAACATAGACATCTGATCCAAATGTGAGAACGGCCTAGCAAATAGGCAGACCGGCCACATGCTGGTAAGTGGTCACCGTCGCCTATGGACACTTGCAACAGCCGGGGAGTCACCAATGCTTTGCCGGCTTTAAAGGAGAGCTTTCTTTGCGCTTTTCTTGAAGAACCCCATGTCGTAATTCATATATACATAATGTAGTTTATTAGCAATACACATCGTATATATAATAATATAGTTAATAATGTAGACTTAATAAGTGCAGTATAACTGACAGTCTCTAGGTCACTATTTATGTGACAGCGCAAAATATTGTTTTCAGAGATTAAAGATAAATCCACTCTATTTTTCTGTCTTGGTCAGTAGACAACTATCAAGTTTTTTGTAACTTGTATCGGACTAGATTAAGATGTCCTTACATATTATGTTTATTTATCTTACTTCAAATATTTTATGGTAATTTGAATTCCAAGAGGATTGTAGAGTTTGAGAAGAATTGTAGAGTATGTATTTTCCTTTACATACTCTATAAGTATATATTCCAAGCGACCCTGATATATAACGTTAGTCGATTAACTAGTAGAATAACAACTGTTTGAATTCATAATTCCACCCCCACCATAATCTTCTGTTTTATGACTCGTCTATGTGACACAAGATTTTACGGGAGCATAAACGAGAAATGTTAATCAGTAGTGCGAAGGGCTCACATTTTAATGTTATTGTTAGTTGACCCTATGTGTTTGGAACATACAATAGGGATATATGTATGTGTCTGTAATAGAATATATTATCTCATATATCAACGTGAATGTATGTACATACACGTGTCTATATACCAACATACATTATATATTACATTCTCCACATTTGCTGCCAAAGGCGTCAATTCACCGCCATCTTCAAATAGGTATCACTTAACGCGTAAAAATGTAAATATGATATTTTCTTTGTGGAGCATTTTTTCGGGTATCCTTCGAATATTCCTTTGAATTTTCTGGTTTTTATTTATACGTAGCCATTAATGTAAAAATGTACAATGTAATCTTGGGTGAATGTCTCAAGTATAATATGGAAGAAATTGCTAGCCGTCTTTTGCTTGATTCTCGAGACATTAGCCGTTTGATGTGTTTGTGTCTACAACCTTTTTGCCAACGGTTCCAAATGTAATGTTTATACCGCAGTCCCGAGTGGGGAGACGGAGGGAATGTACCATTGGTATACTCTTTATTAGTAACATTGTGTTTGTTTTTTCTTTCACTCTGTACACACAGAAATAGTTTTTTCATGTATGCCACGTGTGGACATCGTCGCTTATGATTATTACTTGTACCACTAGTTCAGTTATTAATTCGTTCTTAGCCTTTCAGATGAAAGATCAACTGAATAGGTTTGCTGTATATTTTGCCATTGTCATTATTTGAATTCCTTTTATACGAACCGGGCTTCAAATTCCTTATAAACTCCGTAAAGTTTATATTGTTCTTTAATTTTATTGTAAACGCTGCAACGACGAGTTTAGTTTGATGAACTTTCTTCTCCTTCGTTACAGAAATAACTTCGGAGAGTCTCTCATCTTCGCTACGTTCATAGTGAAATTCTTAACATAGGTATAAATTAGAACATTTTTATTAAAAAAATTGCACTTTATCGCTGCAGACATGAGGAATATAAAACAGCTCTTTCATCTTTATTTCCGTCCTGAAGAACGCACTTAACAATCGAAGTGAAAATAGCAAGATATAATCCTTTATATTTAAAAGTAACATTGTTGTGTTAGAATTAGATTTAGATGAGAGAATTAATTATTTCATATGAAGTTCGCGTGGGTTCCTCAAGAAATACGAATCTGAAATACTTTGTCTGGATTTCATTCCACATCCAGTACACATAGACACAATAGAAACAGTGTACGAAGGAACTCTATGCTATTAGTCGACAGTCCAAAGTGTTATGGATAAGAATTTCCTCATAGGATCTTCAAGGTTTTGAACTTTTACTAATCAAAGCTACTAGCAGACGGGAATATTGTTAATGCTGATATTCTAAGAATAATCTAACAGTCTCCTCACCCAGGCTCTAGCAGTGCTGCTTTTCAGAAACAATTCCTGTTATATACTAACTCTACATCGAAATCTCTCGAACTTGTCACGTGATAATGGGATGCATTAATGAAATAATTACTTAAACTTTCAAATGTTATTGCACATTCCGCTCCAACTTTCACCTTATGAACTTCGCTCTGGTTTCATGTCGTAAAATGAAAGACCTCGGAGGGTAGGGGATGTTCCACTTCGCTACGGTTCACAGTACATTACCTAGTTTGTAGCGATTTAAGACGGTTTCAAAGTATGCTCTCAGTTTGATTACGTTACAGAACTTGAACGTATTCAGTAAAAAGTATAAAGACTCGGATATAAATATAAAGAGTATATGAGCAATTTATCAACTTCTCTCTCTTCCACATCTCTCTCAGGTCGTCAATAAATAGTCCATTTCTTCTCACGCATAGTGTAGTTTCTAAATATTTTCACATTCAGCATTAGCACATCCAAAAAATCTCCTTTAAAATCTTCTCTTAATTTAATCAATTTTAAGAGAGAAAAAAGGCACGAAACAAATGTTTTTTCACTAACGGTTCTTCCTCTCGTCTGGTATCAAACGGGTAACGTTTAGAACGGTAGCGTTAACTGTACCACTATGCCTACGCCGGTCGGTCGTTAGGTCTTAATACGACAATTTCTCTTTAAGCTTACTTAACCTCAATAAAAGTCTTTCAGACAAATCTGAAAGCCATTCATTCCGTAAAGAGCTTTTAGCAACCTTCTTTCATGCCAGTTCAACAAATAGAGAATTCTATTTTTGGTGGAGATTGAAATTAGTTGGCGTTGCTGTCTGACGGCATTCGAATAAAAGTTTTTATAATCACAACCATTCAATAGAAAGGTACGAAAAGATACTAGCGGTTCATACGAAACCTAGCTTACAATGAAATCAGTAATAATGTATAACGCTTAATGCATGACCGCCCTCGCAGTGCGACGAAAGTGACTAATATGATCGGAAATGTTAAACTGTCGAGCCATCCCCCATTAGCACTTGCAATAATTGCGCGCTGGGGAGGTGGGGGGAGTACATAGATGATTATATTATATCGAATGTGATATATGTAACAGTCCTAAAGTATCTAAAGTCCTAAAGTATCTAAATTGTATTGATTTTCTCATATATATTGCTTTTGGATAATATAATTGTATCTTTAGTTCCTAATATAGTAAAATTATGCGAATGGGAAGTGTGAAATCATTCGTGTCTATACATATTGTTACGCTTATTTTCCGTAGGGGTAAACACAAATATTTTGTACATTCATTAGTATCATCATACATGCCCGTATTTTAAGCACTTTTGATCTGCCCTTCCTTTGGAAACTCTCGGATTTGACCGGTATTGGAAGTATTTTCCAAGAACTGTTATGCCGAAATATCTGGAAAGAAAAAGATTAAATATCCTTACAAATAGAGCCAATAATTAATCAATTAGTAGATTAGACTAGGAAGATATTAGAGTTGTTCATATGGAGAGCAATTCATATATTGAGATTTGATTTTTCATTTGAAGTCAATTAAGGAACTGTAATAGAGGTAACCCTATGCATATTGAATCTTATCGATTTTATCGATCATCTTTCCGAACCTTTTTATATCATATTGTCCCCTGAAGGCAAAGTTTCAATCGTACCTACTGTGAATGTCTTAGAATGAACTTAATGTCAGAAAACAAATTGGCAACTCCTCCGGCAAGTAGCAAGGTTTGTTACTTCCATCTCACGCCCTTTACATTGTAAACGTACCCTTTGCCGTTCCTTTTTACTATACAATATTGTTTGAAATGGGAAAACAAATTAGGAAACCGTTAAAAGGCAATTACAGTAACAGAAAATTGACGCTTTTTATAAGGACTCCTTAGGTAATGAAAGTTCGATGGAACGCCCCTTCGCGACCCAGTTACGAAATTTGGGTTAATTCACTGCTTTCATATCAATAGTTGGAATTCTACAGCTATCTGTGTTGCGATAAAGCG
>DWMG01003464.1:0-11875 GCA_018244855.1 Elbella merops
CTATAGTCAATAAAGATCATGGCACGAGCTGTAACTTAAAGTTCGGTCGCGACCCTGTAGATGTCACTAAAACAAAAGTGTCAAAAATTTAAAATTTTGTTTTAAAAACCAGAACTATTATTCCTAGCGGCAGGTTGATAAATTAATTAATTATAAAACGTACAGCCAAAAAAATGCTTAATTTACAATGTAATGTTGCATTATGATCTTGTGCTCATTTAGGTATATGTACCTACTATGCATAAAATTTGTTTCCAAATTTTCTAAACTGCATTTTAATGATAATAAACAAACAAACTACAAAAGACAACAAACAACTTACTGCAATGTAAATCAGACATTGTAAACGAATCAAAACATGTCGATCGCTTAAACTTATAAAATATAACATATTAAAGTTCTGTTATTCAAAATCTGCTTAAACACCTTCGAAATAACAAATAGAAGGAAAAGATTAATATATCCCTTACTTGAAATAATACCTGTTCGTAAGGATTAACAACAACATTTACAAACGATGATTTTCAATGTTTCAAAGAAAAACATAACATTTACCAAAGTTTTCCTTTCGTAGCAACTTGCTGTTTTAACAGCCCTGGCATTAAATTCAATTGTTAGTAAATCA
Organism: Elbella merops; assembly: GCA_018244855.1. Classification (NCBI taxonomy): domain Eukaryota; kingdom Metazoa; phylum Arthropoda; class Insecta; order Lepidoptera; family Hesperiidae; genus Elbella; species Elbella merops. Next base: position 626 of record DWMG01003464.1, read on the forward strand.
TAAACATTACGCCTGTATTTCCCGAAAGTCATATTCAGTCGGGAAATAGACAGTGATTACATATTTCTCGCTTCAATAGTCTTTGGATAAGTGTCACTGCAAAATATAAATGACAGTAAAAAAGTTTTGTCAGATGTGGGGTTCGAACCCACGCTCCCCGTCGGGAACCAGGTCTTAAATCTGGCGCCTTGGACCACTCGGCCAACCTGACTTAACTAATTTTCGCAAATTTTCCTATCCTTTATTCAGTCGCACATGCGCAGTATGCAGTATAATCAATTAGGGGAATTAAATGTCCTGCAGCACTTGTGTAAACTTCATCAAGGAAATAAAATTAAAGCAAAATATCTAAATGCTCACTTAAATTCATTCAAAAGTACATTGTTGGTACTTTCTAATATATTCCATACCTGTTTTAAATATAAATAAAATATTACTTTACTTTTATATATACAACTAATCACTTACAGTTATAGACAGCTGTTGCCCAGGTTTATAATATTTTTAAAGTTTTAAATCAAACAAATTACTCCAAACCCTAAAAGAGTACAATAAAAAGAAGTGAGATGGAACGCGATACGGGAGGCACGTTGAACTTACATCACAGTACGCTATCAGCTCTACGGGGAGGTGTACGTCCTTGCTCGCTGACTACTATTTTCTTCGTGTCTTGTTATCCTAGTAATTTGTAGCGATGTTTTCTGACATTTCAACCATGTCAATGACACCGAGGAACTGTTTAGATAGCGAATTGGCCCTGTTTTAATAAAAAAAAACCTTAATAAATTCTATGTGGTGAGGGAAAAATGTAACGATAGAAAGATACCAGCAATAGTAAGAATATTTAATCTATTTCTATTGAAGAAAGATTTCAGAATATATGAACTATGTAGGGTTTTGCGAGGGAGGAAAATCAATCTAGCTAGGTCTCATCTCAAGGAAAAATCGATTTCTTAATGTTTCCACAGAATAAAAGAGCACTTTACATGCTTGTGCAATAAGGTTTGTAATTTAGTCGCTGCCGCCATCGTAGGTGTAGCCCAAAGGTTAATGGAGATGTTCAGCAGAAATGGAAAAGCCCATATGTTGCAAGATCTTGAATTATGGAGAATTATTATCGGCAAAAATCCGCTGTAAAACAGCCAAACAATAAAGACAGGTACTAGTTGTGTTTTAATTCCGAAGAAATTACTTTTCTTTTACTCAATCTAAGCTCAGTTGCCTAGTTACCTATATAGGTACTAAGTATAAAATATGTATTACTTTCGCTATTAGAAAGGCCGTTGTCCAGCAGTGGACGCTGATGATTGAAATTGGACAGTAATATATTGGACGCTTTATGAAATTGATTACAGTTCCACTAAGTACTTGTTAAGTTTATCCTATCCTTGTTAAATACTTAAAAGAATTATCGTCATTATTGTAAAAATAAAATTAAACAATGTCGCCTTTGTCTAGTCGTTTGGGTATTAATTCGTATTAGGTTAAGCCCTGCTTTAATCCTATGATTATGAAATGTTGCACTTGCTATACGACTAACGATAAAAATATATATCATGAGTGCACTAGGTCAGCGTGGCGGAATACGGACTTGAATCTTATGTTAAAATACATGTGACTTCAATAGAAATACGATTAACATTTTGATTATAATGATTGGGAATAAATGTAGTATAAATTTTATTATTCAGAATTATGTTTTAAACAGAAAACATGAAACTCACATGTAAACCATGTGTTTAAAACAACTTTCTACATTCTTTATATTAGACGCATCCTGTTATATGTCTTAAGCGAATATTTGTAGTACAGAGTCATTCTATTAATGTGTTCAAATGAACCATTTAAAATTAGGGATGAGCACAAACATAATATTAGAGTAATAATGTAAAATCGATTGAATGAAAGCTTTTCTAGCTGTTTTATTGAGACACTGAAATTCACGGGCAGAGAGATCCCGTGCGAGGTCACTTTCAGTTTCTTTTCATTCGACTTCTTTAGCTTCCTATGATCCTGGTATCAGCATTTCAAAAACGGATCAATACTTTTGCATCTGCGCAATTCGCTTTGGAGCAAACTTATAATAACTCTCACCAAACCATTCCTTCCTTGTTTTGAAAGTTAACAAATTAGCTTATTTACATTGTGGAGACCACTGCGCACAATGTATTATTGAAGAACTGTTGCTTGGAATGCATAATAATAATAACATAAATTGGATACAATTGAGATACCCTTTATTCCACTATAAAGTCCACGCTCAGCTCAATATTATCCTAATTTTACCTTAAAAAGGCGGAAAGTCGAAACCAAAAACTGTGTGGCGAGTACGGTCGCCAGGTCTATCTTCGAAAGACCGAAACTGGGATCAACTGGTAAACAGTTAAAAGTAACACTAGGCCAAACCAGTTGATTAAACTGCAAGATACTTCTATCAAATATGTGAAGAAATTTATTTATAATGTACATTACGCATACTCTGTCTGAAGCAATATTGTATGTGTGGACTATATTTGTCAATCAATATAAAAGTTTTGTTAACTAAGGTAAACGGACTTCATTAAACAATAAATGGACACATCATTAAATGATAAACGGGACTGACATTTGAATTTTTTTTGACGCGTACTTTCAGCACAATTAATAATAATGTACCTACTCGTAACTTCAAACATGGTGTATCGTTCGAGTAAAAAAGTACTCATCATAGTCATAATATTCGTATGTATCGCGGTAACGTATAGTTAAAGTTTCCCTTATATTACTAGGACTCCAGAAATCAAGAGAAGATCCAAATTATATCAGAACGAGATGTGAAAGAAAACACGGTTCCTCTGCAAGTAAAAAGAAGACAGAATATAACCAATGACGTACAAGTGCTTGTTTTGGACTATTCTACCTTATAGTTCTCTCTCATATTCTACGCGCATGTCCAGTTGGCGATATCTGATGTTGAGACAAGGCTGAGCGCAAATGAAGTTCGTCTGGTGCCGTTGCCACATTGCAGTTCTAAAAAGAATTACGGCACCATCCGTATATAGCATGCGTTGGTTGTTAATGAAATATATATATATATATATATATATATCTGTGATAGTATGTGGGTATACGGCAAGTGAGAATAGACCAGCATGTAACCAAAAGGGTTCAACTACATGTTTTCAACTATTCTGTCCAATATATTCCTTTCGCTTTCTACGCGCATATCTGTAACTGACCTAAGGAAATTACGACCTAATTATTTTACCGACCGAAATTACGACGAAAAAAGACCAAACAAATTTGTTTATATTTACCTACTTTGCGGCTATACATATATTCTGGGGGGCGGCGGCGAAATGCATATGAAGTATCCTATGAATTTCACAATGCTGCTCAAAGCAACTATTCCACGCGATGAAGTCATATCATATATTAGAATACATTAAAAATACAATACAGTAACAACTAATCAGTTCTCTAACTAACTAACTAAATAACTGAAATCCACCTGTTCTATATCGATAGAAAAATGTGTAGGTACATATTTCATATTATAAAAGTCAGAAACCAAAAATATAAATTATTCTTTACCTCAAATCATTCACAATTTATAGTAAATATCACAAAATCGTCCAATCAAGTGTTTTTCTGTTTATATCAGTAGGTACGTTTTGTAAAACGGATTTGGCAAATAAAACAGTCTCTTATCGGAGAGTTATAAGTAGAAAGCATTAAGAATACCTTTGGTTGTTGTTTTTAAACATAAAGTGATATAATTCTTTTAAAGAAAGATAAGAATTATATTGAAACTGTTGTTATAATCGTAATAGAAGTAAAAAATATTTAATCGACGTTTGGGAATGTTGTGGAGCAGTGTCTTGTGTGAAGCGAACCAATATTGTGTCGATGACATGGACAATAATAGTTGCGCCTGGCCTTATTTTCGAGCAACTAGTTGCAAAACAGTTACAAAATATCAGGCGCTTTCTTGTAATTTTATTGAAGCCTAAATTATTTATAATCTTAATATCTATTCTTAACAGAGAGGAATTTCAATAAACTTTATTGCACACATAGTTTGTGCAACCGGGTGTAGCAATTTTATTGGCATCACTGGGATGCCAAGTGCAGTAAAATAAGAAATATCAAGGATTCACCCTCGCTTTTTAAATGAATGAATGAACCTCGTTGTCAAAGTCTAATTTCCCACAGTCAATGCTTACCCATACTCCTCTCTGCATCGCCTGATAAAATCCCTTATTTTCTTTCGGTTTCGACATCTTGAGATACTGAATTAAGTAGGTTCACTACATAAACACATCAACTGCACATCAAAACACATATTATTAAACAAAACACTATTATTCCTAACCGATGAGTTCTTTGTAACCGTAGTAATGACAACAAACTTGAATTTATTCCGTTTAAGTGATAGCCAGTGAAGAGATACATTAAACATTAAAATAGACAACATTTTTATAACGCAATAACGGACATTATAAGATCACGTGATGACCGTATGACCGAAAAGAAGCAAAGGGGGGCCGTGCACGACCCCTATGACCTAGTTACAAACTTTAAAAAGTTACACGAATATAAAAGAAAATATTAAACAATAACTGTCTGGTGGTGTCGCGCACACAAGGAAACAATTGACCACAAATTAAATTCAGGTAAATAGCGAGAAGAAAGTGGAAGATAATACTTAGATTTATGGAAAAATGACTAAATAACGTCAAAATAATCAAACATTTTTTTTCAATATATTGACGTACATGTCTGACATTAGAACTCCTTATTGTTTAAAATTTATGGTGAATTGAGTTTCATCTACGTCGATGAGCTTATGCTACAAACTTCGTAGTCCGAAGAACACATTGCGATTTAATAAATATTAGTAAATAAAATTGTAATAAAATTAATATGAATAAATATTAACAAAACTAGAGACTTTTTGTACGATTTTGTTTACTTGGGTTACAGGCGGGTATCAAATATATTTTTTTTGTGTTCTCAATTTCATTGGGAGCGCATATTCTACCTACACTATACCTACTGCTATAACTCATATCTGTTAATAAATTTGTAAAGATAAATGGAAAACGCTACTCAAATGCTGTATTTGCGTACGCCAGCTGTGTATGCAAAAAAATATTGATTTATTATGCAAAAATATTCCTTTTTATTAATTCTAAGATATGTCCGCGACACTATATACAGTACATATATTATAAAATAACGCATAGATGTAGTAAAAACAGGAATGATTTACAAAAATCTTTGTAAAGTGTAGCGTTTTGGATATTTTCGAACAAATATGAACAGCTTTTTGAAAAGAAGTATTATTTATATAACCATTGTTTTATACTTAGTCTTGCCCTAAATATTGTTATAAAGAAAAACATTGTTTTTATGATACGTAAAATTTATTACTATTACAGTGTGTTAGTCATTAACCTACATTAATATAAAACCATTAAAAATATATATAAAGCTTATTTATTCGAAGTGGTCTCCATTGGCTTCAATACAGTCCTTTAAACTTTGAGGCCAGTTATCAATAGCAGTACGAATTCTTTCTATGGGGAAATTCTTCACTGCCGATTCGTATGGATTGTTTTAAGGACTCCAAATTATCATGGCGTTCAGAGCAAGCCTTACTCTCTAAAACTTACTATAAATCATATTGCAATGGATTAAGGATCAGGACTAGATAACGGCCATTCTTCAACTCTGATGAAGTCCGGAACGTTCGTTTCTAACCAAGATTGGGTGGATCGAGCTTTATGACCCGACGCCCAATCTTGCCGAAAGTAGCATTCTTGGTTATTGAACGTGTTGTTAAGGTGTGTTACGTGTTAAATTTAAATATCACTTGCTAACGGTGAAGGAAAACATCGTGAGGAAACCTGCAATATTTTCTAAGGTGTGTGTGAAGTCTGCCAACTCGCACTTGGCCAGCGTGGCAGGCTATGGCCTTAACCCTCTCAATATGAGAGGAGACCCGTATTCCAACAGTGGAATTCAAATGTGTAGAAAAAAAAATTTTTAAAGAATACAGCTAATTTAAACACTTATTATTCCACTATTAGAGCGAATATAAAAAACATATTTTGGGGCTGGAAAAATAGATCATTAAAACATAAAAGAAAGTAAAAACTAAATATTAGCAAGGATAAACATTCCTTCATTTTAGAAAAAAAATGCCCGACTTCGTAAAACTATAGAAAATGTTAGGATGTTTAAGTAAATGTTGCATGGGTAAAAAACGTACAAAAGTAAAAAATCTTACCATGCCATAAAAGCTAAACAGTGGCACTGAAACGAAATTGAAAATTATATTATCCAAGTCTACAATTTAATAATAATACTTACAATGTAGGATATTTAGAAGACAATCTTAACAAAATTATGCAACGGATGTATAAAGTTTATATCATTTATAATATGACAATACATATTTAGATAAAAGGATTGATTGAAATGAGAATTAAAATCCATTTGTCGGTAAATGTGACAGCAAATTCTATGACCCATTAACATCAGATAGATTGCTCACGTCTTTGTTGCTTCTTTAGAATGAAAATCTTACTCATTCAAGACTGATTCCTACCTACATATAATATGACTTCAAACATTAATTAATGAAAAATTGTATAATCAATAAAATGATTAAAACGAGTACTAGGATTAAAAAACTTCACTAAGTAGGTACAAAACAGTATGCTTGTATGTACCTATTGCGTTATATAATCAAACGAGATAAAGTGTGGGAACAAGTCATAATTCAAATAGATTGGTCTGGATTATTTGATTGACCGTTTTATTGGGAAAAATCACAGCAATCTTTCAGTTAAAGATAGTGATCAACTTCCTTTCGGCTCACCATTATACTCTTTATGCAACAATAACGTTTGCAACGAATTGTCACCTAAGTGGGGCTCTAAGACTAAATTATTTTCAATCTAGGGTGCGCAGGCTCCCATAGTTATATGCAATTTCCAATTGGCGGTATGCGTTACAGCCGGCCATTACTCAATCAAAAAAATTGCATATCAACAGTAGCAGAACCAATAGATCTCAACGACAAAATTGCTCGAAATCTATTCACAACGACGAATATCCGTTCGCGATAGACAAAATTAGAATCTGCGGGTATCAAAAGCGTCTCATCAACCATTCCAGTGAGACTCGTGGGCATAGGTGTGATATAATGGCGTGATATTAACGCTGAGGTCAGGTTACGCTGGCACTGCGCCCGTATAGACCACTTAAGTTAATAAAACTCCCCTTGGCGGACATTAAATTTAATAGTCTATGAAAAGGGACGTCAAACGGTTCTTCCTGTGGCGAACGGAAGACGCCGATTGGCTCAATTGCGTACGCATTCACCAATCAGCGTCGAGATGAGTCTATTCAGTTGATAGAACGATTTAGTGCACTCGAAATTTAAATCGTAACGAACGACGGTTTTCTCATATTGTATTGTTTGGCAGTCTGTTTTGTTTGGCGTAAGATTATTTATCCTTTACATTTTATATTTAACTATAAATCGCGTTTTTCTGTTAACTTCTTTCTATTGAATCGATATTGTCAACATTCTGAAAACATTAGACAGTCAGCGTGGATACCTTCCAGATTGCGCAGCAAGCGTCAGATGTTTAGTAGCGCAAGTACGTAGTTTGGGCTTTCTCATTTTTTACCCCTTACAAGTCACTCTTGATTACATCACATGAGGTATTTTCGTTATTAACGTTTTAGGGTTGATATTTTGAAAAAACTTCTAACATTACTATAGCATTGTCGAGAACTGATGGTAATTATTTTGTGTACATGCATAATGTCATTGTTAAACATGGTAGAAATTTTCTTATAATTTATTTTTTTTACATCCCTTCTTAAAACAGTATTAATTTACCTACAGTGAATTTAAAACTAAAGTGTGCTTCAATAATCTACCTTTTGTCACGTAGGTTTGCTGATTCCTGCAAGGAATAAGATTTCTATTGATTAATATGGTACTGTTTTTATTTTCACTGATGTATTAAACATATCTCCTACATCCATTTATGTATGAAATTAAATCTACCTCATCTCTGAAATCTGAATTTTAATGTTTATTAATATTAAGATCAGAAACCATTTCTTTCAATGAGCCCCATCATTTTTTTTTTATTATGTCACGCATAATTTTCAAACTACATTACCACTTCTATACTATTTTTTTTTCATATATCATTATTGTGCATAGTGCCTGAATTTTTAACCACTAGGCTATCACTGCTTTAACCCGACTGGTACCACCACACTAATTAATATCGTGACGTACCTAATAGTTTCGGTCAGTAGGGTGTGGTTGCCTGTAGCTCGGTACTAGAATACAAGAAACGTTATCTCCTGCCTGTCATACGAGGCGACTAAAAATTAGAGCCAGTATAGACAGCGGTTAGACTAATTTTTTTTGTTGTACCTCTCAAACACTTGGTCCTTAACCTAAAAAAGTTTATCCTGGAAAGTTTTGAGAAACTACACTTACAATTACAACACTTACAACTTACATTTGCAATTAGCAATGTTTATTTTCGCCTTCAACATCTTGAGGTGTTCTTATCTGTATATAAAATATATTAACTAATTGGATTGCAAAGGTACTTTGTTAGCTATATACATAAGTTATTATGTGACTGTCGGATTAAAGTCTGTCGGTACTCCTATTGGCTGCCAGGCTCATCGGACCACGATTGTGAAAAAAGACTAAAATATGTATAACGAAGGTAAGTCCTGTTCAGTTTCACCCACGAGGTAGATATCTGTGTTGCGTACATTCGTTTACAAATAAAAGTAAATGAGTGTTTTACAGTAATTAGGCGATAATTACACGCTCAAAATGAAAGAAAATGCTATATCTGCAAAGAATAAACATCGACAACAGCAATTAAGTACAATAGCATAGAAGAGAGCAAAACAGAAGGGAACAGAATGGAGTATAAAAAAAACATTAACTTTGCAACTTATTGAAATGCACTTTATTATTTCTTCTGTATTGTTATTGAGAACATAGTTTTATAATTTTTAATAATAGCTACATAACATATTTATTATAATACAAATCATCATTATTTGCAGGACAGTTTTACAAGTTTTACGCTAGTCGGATTTCTTGTAATAAATATGATAAAATATTAATGATTTATTATATGACAAAATGTTCTGTATGCTTATATTATTACATTACAACACAGTTTAAAATATCATCTTCGTACACCTTCAAAACTTCTCAATGTTAGTCTCCAAAACGCCAATGCCCTGAACCTCGCTGTGGATGACGTCGCCCGGCTTGAGGTACTCCGGCGGCGAGCGGTACATGCCCACTCCGCCCGGAGTACCGGTCAGCAGGATGTCGCCTGGCAGCAGAGTCATCACCCTGAAAAGTGGAGATCAAGGTTTTGTGTTATAGTAATATTTTATAACAATTAAAACCATTTAAAAACTTAAATTCACGGAAACGCATCTTACGTCTGTTTACTACAAAAGATCTTCAGAATTATCTTGTCCTGTTACATTTGCACAGCAGTGATAGCCTAGTGGTTAAGAATTCAGCCCCTCACTCCGGGGGTGCCGGGTTCAAACCCATGGCGCGCACCTCTTTAAAAAAGTGCGTTTTAAATTTAAATTTAAAATTTAAATGGTAAATGGTCACCGTCAAATATATGCAACAGTAAAGGATTTGCCAATGCGTTGCCGGAATCGAAAGAGAGCGTATCATAGCGTTTCAAAAATACCTCAGAAGGAATTCCATCGTACTACAGCTACAATAGCGTTGTTACAAAGTACACATGTATGTACTCATTTGTTCGCTGTGATCCCCTTATGTTCAGTGACAAGGGTGACTGAGTAACAGGGTTCCAGGGCGCTACCCCATTGCGAGGGTTAATTAGCAATAACAGGGGACGTTGGGCTATAGAAAAATAAATGTACATAATTATTAATAGTTACGGAAATTTCTTCAAAGGAATATCGCGCCTAATGTTTATTATATCACCCATATAGTTTTCGATATGCTAGCACGCAGAGCTAGAAGATTTTAAAGACAATAATGTAATGTTATTATACAATATGCAACAATAATATAATATAATTATATGATATTATTAGAATATAATATTATTAGACAATAATATAATTATATTTCAAATACACTCAAAGGCGTTATAAGCTTCCGAGAAAGTGGTCTAAGTATATGTTAAAACAATTCAAACAGTTTTAACTATGAGTATAAATTGCTGTTACTTTTCTACAGTTCTGTAAAACTTAACTGTAAAGGTAAAAAAATATTTTCTAAGGTGTGTGAAGTCTGGCAACCCGCACTTGGACAGCGTGGCAGACTATGGCCTTAACCCTCTCAATACGAGAGGAGACCCGTGTTCCAATAGTGGAATTCTAATGGGTTGAAAAAAAAAAAAGAAGGAAATGAAAATCTTCCCCTAAATAGGTACTCTAGAAAATATTTGTTACGTAGAAGTTGTACATAAGATCAATTTTCGTACCTATTCTTCTAATCACTTTATTATTAAATAATCAACCTTAGGTCCCTAAAGGATTAGTCAGAAAGCACTCAATATCACCTTGTCTATCCCTACATACCAAATGTACTAACATTTAAGATTAAAAATGAATTGAAATTATTCTTCATAATTATTAACATTACTTTATTCCAATCAAACCTAAAAGAGCTATAAAGTGTTTTTACTTTTTTTAAATAATATTCAAAATTGATATATTACAAGAAAAAATAAACAAAAAAGTCGTGTTCGTGTGTTCGACAGTTCCGAAGGCTAAATCAATCAAAGTGATAAGCAAAGGGAAAGTTACTTTTGGTGTATACGCGTGAACCACCCCGTACATCGATTTTTCTCCTTCCTGTCTTTGTATACCGCTAAATGATTCAGAGTTTTAAGCAATTGTATGGTGATGTAAAGTAGGTATTAGAAACATCTTAGAGGCGTTGTCTCTTAGTCAAGGGGTAACATATCTAAAAGGATATTGTTTAGAACTTTATGGAGGCTTTTGGGGTAACTTAGGGATTTAGACATCCATTACACTTTTTTTTATTATATGTCAACAAAAGCCAAAAATATTTATTATTTAACATATTTTCAGGACGATATTTTCATCAACGATTCAAAGATTTTCAACCCTTATTCAATATCCTCGGTAGTATAGTGGTTAGTATGCTCGCCTGTCACGCGTGAGACCGGGGTTCGATTC
>DWMG01003465.1:0-11873 GCA_018244855.1 Elbella merops
GGAGATCTTTAATACAAATATATAACAACCAATGCAGTTCTGTTATTATGTTGTTACCAATACAATACATATTATAAATATGTTGCATCGTGTAATAGTAATCTAAAGTCTTTAAAAAAAGGCTATAAAAATTTCCTAAGTAAATGCATCATTATTGCGATTTCGTTCTTATCTAACAGAGAAAGCTTCCGATGGAGGAAATCGTGGGAGTTCGCTTACCGTAGAAAGTAAATACAAAACGCTAACTCTACAATGCATCGATGTGATTATAATTATCATGTTTCTAGTGCTTTACCGTTTTTTGACATCGTTTGTTTGAGAGAATCGTAGCACCCACACACGGCTTGCGCTTCGAGAGAAAATACGATACGTTAGACACAAATGCCTGTTAATTCTGAGTAATGGTTATCAAAATCGAACGGTATTTGTGAATTATGAACTGTTTAATACAAATATTGCACTATTCACACATTTAAGACATTTATTCATCGTTTTAATGTTTATATCTACATCAATTAAAACTATAAACTAGACATATTCATAGTACATGAGCAATTGATTAAACGCGTTTAAATAACCATATGGTTCCTGCATGTCTTGGCTTGAAATTATCATTAAATGGGTGGAATGCAATCGTTCAATGACCAAAAAGTCTATTTATATGCAACTGCTGCTATAATCGTTAATGGCTCTTACTGATTTTGTTAAAATAAAAATATCTGAGGTTCTGGTTCAAAATTAATGTTGCCGCGTTTTCATTTGTATTTTTGAGCTATTGTTACTAACGTGTCAGCCGCACCTAATAAATTCGTAAAGAAAAACGTAACGCAAGAATTGACGCACACGAGTACTTTGCTATAGGTATGTGGTTCGTTACGTTGGTGAGGTAAAACCTCGGCATCCCGATATCGCGACAGGAAATCGTGAAAAACCCGTAATAAGTACGCGATGAGTCGAATAACAATCACACACCTGCGCTCCCGGCCGTCCCGGCGGACGCGTGCGCTGGACGAACGCAAAAATGAACGCTATACATGCATTTATGTATGTTTTCAGATACATAGCGGGACGTTGACTTTGGTTGTCATCGAATTGCAAAACAATAATTTATTTATTTATTTATTCTTTATTGTATTGGCTAAAATCTAGGTACCTACTTTTACAAAAGGCGGACTTAATGCCTAGTGGCATTCTCTACCAGTGAACCTTTGTGATGGTAAAAAATGGTGAAAACTATAACATGTATTACACAAAATGTAGTTCAACGTTTCTCCACTTTTCGTTTATTCATCCATTTATTGGTAAACATAAGATGGTGAAGACTGAATAAATCTAATCCTTGACGAAACTCAAAGTGACCTTAGCATAGAAACTTCAATTTAGGTCTAGCTATTTAAAAAATTATAATAAAATTAATTAAATAACTTTCGCCGTAGAACTTCCATATTAAACAGTGTATCGAATCACATTTGTTCTTTTTGTTAATTTGCCTTTCATTCCATTGTAAAAAAGGCGGGAATACTGATGTGTAATTACTCCTGCTTAGCGACTAAAACAAATGAGGAAGTAGACTATGGTTATGGAGGCAAACAAAAGAAAATGAATTTACTAATACTCGTATAAAATTACAAACTAACTAGATACCAATTGATCACATATATTTTTTTCTTTAAAGAAGTATTGTCTTTGATAATTCAACTTAGTTACTCCGCGAACTACAATTATTATTATACCGTCAAACTAGGGCTCTTACTAGGTAGGCAGAGAACACAAAGTGCCAAGTATCTCTATCCTGATAGACCTGATTTTAAGCTATTGCATAGCTTTTGTCGCGGGCTTTGAGCGCGGCGACGGAATCAAGAAATTCTGTAACGAAAATAAAAAACCTAACACCCCCCACTCCGCCTCCCATGTATAGTTCTTGCAATTCACGAGGGCGGCCGGTCTTTGGCTGTGTTTAGACGTGTACATGCACGATCTGATAGGATGCGTGCTTGGATGGAGAGGTCAGTCGCGAGCGCGCGCCTGCTCAGGTCAATAGTGCTTATAGCTCGGCCGAGCATTCGCTTAACTTGTATCTAGGTATATGGTACGACTGTACGAAGCTCGCACGGATCGAGACGAGCTGCTCCGAAATCAGACGAATATGTGAGCAGCTGTTTGTGAGAAGATATCAAGTCTCATACTTATGTTTCTTATTTCAGTTACCATAAACCTATAGTTTTAATGATAAAAATTCCTGAATAACCTACATGTATTGTAAGATAATGAATACCTATACGAGTATTTTAAACGATATTAACTTCTCATTTATTCAATAGAAGAAAAACAAAATGTTTTCTTATCGGTCACCACGCTCAAAAAGTGTAACTTGAATTAATATCAAAGAAAAAACTTGAATTAATATCAAAGAAAAAGAAATACTGCATAAATAAATACTTAATTAAGTATAATTGTATAGTAAGTAAGTATAGTTTTACCGCGGCAGTCCCAGAGTACCTACCGCACGTTTTTTTCTTTTTAATAATCACTACGTAACACTAATTAAAATGATGTAAGATTTAGTATGCAATAGTAGCATTAAATTACTGTAAGATAGTAATGTATTCATAAAATATCGTTGCCCGTACAATGACGCCATAAAGTTATTGTAAAAATAATAATGGTTTTAAAGTAATTAACATTATCTTCCTACATGAGTAATTAACTCTGTTCGTCACGCTTTCTAACCGTATTATCCATATCTATTTCACTCCATACTGAATGTTGTAACATTAGAAAATGCGTATATTGTTACCGAAATGTTTAATGATAAAAAAAAATATTCGGCCTGCAACATGCTACATATTTTATAATTAGTAATTTTTATTCCCAGCTATATTACGTGGATGTTAAGTCATTTACTTTGCGTACTTTTTAGGCCAAATAAAAAGATAATGATCTGTAATATTTTGACATGAAAATAATATAAAGAGATTGATAATCTGGTTGATGAACATAAAATCTATGCTCAACTCTAGGTATTAATATCGTAAAGAAGTATTCTCTCCTAGTACTAGCTGTTCAGTGTCGTTCTAAACAGAGTAAAAGCAACGCCACTTACACAGAAGTTGCATACTTTTACTGAAACAACGTTTTCTAATAGCGCTTAATAACAGTCGAGACAACAGCAAGGAAATAGCTTCGCACAGTTGGACAACGCCTAAACAACCATACTTATAGTCAAATGAGTCCGTGGGAGGATGTTAGTGAGCGTGTGTGAAACGCGCGCGACAATAGGGCGAATGCACACGTGAGACAAGCTCTGATTTAGACGAACCAGAACAATGCTGGACTGGTGGCGCAATCCTAACATTCGTATGTCCCATCATAATTATGCATTTCGAGCGTAGGAGGCATGGGAACATACGTTTATTCCCTTTTACATATGTTTGACTTCGATTAATGTACGTTGACGACTTCACTTGTTACCGATGTGTTATATTGTACTGCAGATCATTGAAGACATGTGTGAATGAATGTGTTACGTTACAAATTTGTAATTTTACAAAAATGAGACCAATAGATTTCACTTTTATTATGCAATTATTTGAATACGTATAGGACTTTAAATTATAAGTACAATGTAAATTAATTTAAAATGTTGGGTATTTAATATCGTCAGCAAAAATAAAACAAAATTTATAAATTTATGGTTATTCTAAACTCTTCTTTATTAACGTAATAGCGTATTTTTATTTATGTTTTTGTATAATGAAATATACAACTGTCAATGTCAGAATAACCTTCTTCTCTCGGCCTACTTTTCGCAAGTTGCCAAAAGAAAAAATATTTGTTTTATTGGCAATCATATTTTTTATTGGCAGCATAATGCGACATATATATTATATCGTTAACAAGAACATTGATGTTTACCACTCAATCGTATAATTTAGACGTCACTGGAACGTCCCTTTTATTGTCGAGGCTATTAATGCGCCGCCCACTACGCGTCGTAAATTACGTTATAAACTAACTCGATAGCGATCTTCGATCTATCACTGCGACATATCGTGAAATGCATAACCGCAGCACTCCGCCTTCCTCCATATTGTTTTAACATTTAATTTTTTTATAAATAAAATGTAAACACTTGACAAATTCTTTACAAGTCCATTAATGATAATAATTGTTGCAATCGAATTCACAACTTAAAATTACAAAAATAGTGGTTCTTTTTGCTCTCTGAAAACATTTCCAGGATGTAGTGACTGTAGCACTGGCTGCATATAAAATTACACGGAATAAACGTAATGATTTAATGTAATAACCACGAAAGAGGAAAAACTATACAAGAAAAGTAATTACTGAGTACTAAATTAATAAATTATATATCTTACTAACTAAATACTAACATCTAACTAAATGATTAGTACATCTTTATCAGTAAGCATTTAATAATAATCTTCAATTCCTCACTCGGCTTGAACCGCGTAGGAGGAAAAGTGTCCAACATTAAAAATAATTTTAGATGCTTAACAAATTTGGAATGGATCTCCTTCATAACTTATCTTATATGCGGGTAAAATATTTTTCTTATGGTATCTAATAATAACATATCATACAAAGTAAGACTATAACTGATACTATGTTCTGTTTTGATTTAAAAGAAAATATGTACACTTAAATCTACGTGAATAGGCGAATCCAAGGCCCGTATTTAAGAACAATTAATAGTTATTTTAAGTGGAGTATAATCTCTATGCTAAATTAATTGCTATAGTTCATCCCTAACGACGTACGATAGAACGGCTGTGATAAAAGGCGTGGCAATATATATATTCTTGTACATATATGTGTGTATCTACGAGTACAAATATCGTAATTTAAAAATAATAATGTCGTAATTAAAAAAAATTATATATTATTTTATACTAATTAACCAACATTTTACACTAACTATCGCTATTCTGAAGGCCTAACTCCATATATATATTTTTACTACAAAAATACCGACAATTAGTAACAAATTGCTCACCGCGAGTCGAGTGACTTTTCTTCCGCGGGTGGCGTGCGACACGCCAATAGAAGTAGCCAAGAGAAATAACCAATAGAAGTAGCGACATTGCTTTCGAGGTGACCACGTTTGACAAGAAACAATTACAAATCCTAACCATAACTATTACTTATTATTAGGCTTACATTTATCGATTATTGTTATTTTTACATGGTCACCGAAGATCACTGAGGATTCAATAACTTTAGCCTCGCGGACTTGACGTGTCTGTTCTACATTCTGCGTTATGGTCACCAGGTTGCTAATAAACTTACATACATATATTCTATGTATGTTATATGTTTCATACTTTTAACCCAGACACAAAATAAAAACTTGTATTTATCACACAAGTATCAAACTGTTTCGGGTAGGAATCGAACCAACAAAACTCAATCAGCAATCACCAATCGATTGAATCAAATAATGTAATTATGTATGTAGTAGTGAGTAGGCACAGTCGGACCGACGGCGTCCCGGTTTGCGGCAAACAGAACGACTCACGCGAACGCGACACAAATGTCGACGGATTTAGATCAAGTGTCGTCGCACGAGTACGTACGAAAGGATACGTATCCTTTCGGCTTAAGAGTTAGGTACGATCAGTTACAGACAGCTTTTATGACTGTGTTTATCATTCACAATAATCAATGAATTATAACAAATGTCAACCATCCTGTGAATTATTATTATTATATCATCACGCCGGGATTTTTACCGGGTAGACAGAGTATTTATGACTTTCGAAAATTGCACGCCGGCTTCGGAGGCTTGTAACTCTCCCGTTAGCCAGTAATATGTTTATGGCAAACAGCAGTAATTCTTCTTTAGCTCTTTTTATGCAACTCTGTATTCGATACATTTGTATCATGTTGGTAAGTCTATTCGTAGTACACTTCTATGACCTGGTATCGTGCTGCGATGGGCACGTCAAGCCGTTCATATACCTCCCAGAATCTATCAGTAAGTATTTAAGTATCTATCTACCCTAAATCTTCAAAAAAATCTCCAAAATGTGTTACTTATCAGTCCTTAAGACATACTTCATAGAACCATGATGTTATAGAATTCTTCCAAATGCGGGATAAGGCTACTGAAGAATGATCGTTGTGCTATTATACCACACGGCATTGTACACATTTATAGACACCTTACAATATTGAAATATAAAACTTGCGAACTAGTCTAATACTACATTTGTTGGACAGTCGCTAGTATGTACGTTTCATACATAACTTACAAGCGTCGAGGCGCCGCTGCTGCAAAGAGAGCACGGCGATGGCCGGCGACACGGATGTGGCCGGATTTAGCCGAGGATCGCGCCCGGCCGCCCCTCGGGTCGCGAATCGTCACTACTAAATATATACCGTTTCTTAGTACAAGGTTCTTGTACTAGATGCGATGTGATTACATTTCCGTGCGTCATATTGAAGTACACAGCCGAAGGCGGATGCAGCAAGCCGAAGATAGGACACGGTGGCGCTCACTAGGACTGACGGCGAACAGAGATGATGGAGGTGGTGATGATGATGATAGTAGTAATGATAATGTCATTCCTAAAGTAAATCTATAACCTGCGAATTCTCGACGTGATTTGTTTTATCTCTAATCAGCATTTATTGTTGGTCTTATTAAAATTATGCCGTGAGAACTTACGAGTAAGTGCTTTCATCAGCAAGATAGGGATTAATCAGAGTTTAGCGAATTAGACAAAGTGGAGTCAAGTATAAAATCCAGATTTCCGCTTAGTCAATCGCCGCAATGGAGTCATGATGAAGATTAGTTCGAAATATGTGCAAGGTTGTCGAAGTCTTACCACTTCACCCTTATTGTTTAGGTCGTCTCTATATAATTGTAATTTATTTCTAATATTACTGCGGAAAAGTTGTAATAAAAGTAGGAGTGTTTTTGTATCGGGACAGTTTTTAATCTCTCTGACTTTATGTCCTCGAAATCAGATATTAATAAATGTTGCTTAGGCAGTTGTGTGCTTATTCATCATTTGGCAGAAAATATGCCATGCATACTGTTATCGACCCACTCCACATACACTCTTGTTTTAATACCGAGCATATGGTCAAAGACATCGAATTTTATCGAGCGATAAATATCCTGGCTGACGGCGTGTCTGGTATACAAATAGCGAAAAATTTGCAGCAACAATGCGATGTAAAGTGCAGTGCGATGCAGGTGTAATGCAGTCCTTGAGCGGCCGGCGGCGCGTGCCGCTAGCGGGCTGGCCTTGTGACCTATAGCGCGGCCTTGCAGATGCTACTTGCACTCTCGCTCACATTAACCGTACAGTACTGCAATTTACTATAAAACACTGACTTATCTTCTGCTTCTATACATTGATATCCATTAATAAAAAAATATATATAACACATTTATTAAAATTGCGAAAATTACACCCAAAATTAAATTTTCCATTCACTCTGTGCGTAGCCAAAATATATTTACTGAAAGTTGAAATTAGTCTGATTAACAGCCCACATTTAGTTTCTAATTTGACTGACATAATCTATTTATGCTGAGTTTATAACAAAAACCTTATTTGATAGATTATTACGCCCTTCGATATAAACGTTTCATACAATTAGCTAATAACATATATCCATATAAGGACCGACGGACACAAGAGCTCACATCGCTCAAACTATTATAAAATTTGCAACGTGCTGAAACATTTGGTTAAACTAAGAAACTTAAGTTAACTCAGCTTTGCGTTCCGTAAAAGTTATTAAAGACAACCCCATAAATACTTTTAACTGACTCATGTGTCGCGAGAAGTCAATGGCCTTCAAAGGATGTCCTGCTTAATTTTACATTGCCAATAGATGTCCACAAGCTCCACAGTGGCCACTCACAGAGAGATGAACTGCATGCTAGTTGCTTAATTGTTTCAATTACCCACACTCTCATACATGATCCATTTTTATCTCAAATAAAACAACAAAAGTGCACGCTAATAAATTGTTAATAGCCATACTAAAATGTTTTATGTTGGTCGGTTGGTTGACGGCCTCGTTGGTCGAATGGTTGGAAGCGCGACTGCTGATCGAGAGGTCCAGTGTTCAAATCCCAACTTGGTTATTATTAGAATTTCCTGGTTTATATTTTGTAATAGAAAATTCTAGTAGTGGCTCGGAGTCTGGATCTGTGTACAGTGTATAGCAATAGGCTTACCGTGTATGTAAACATAAACAGTAAAACGGGGAAGTGTACTACACCCCATTGTGTAAGCATGCGTTCTTTTATTCGGAAGACGATCTCATTCATAAAACACATTTTGGAACGTTAACTATTTAAAACATAAGTAATTCGTTAACAGTAAGCAGACAAAGCTTTCCAACGGTCTACGCGGTAATCGAAATTGTACATATTATATAGACTCAATTCAATATAAGCCCACTGTTGGACATAATTACAACGCCTGTGTTAACTGTATATAGAACTATAATGCAGTAAGTTATCGGTCCATTTTATATATACTTGAACTACTATTTACGCGATGTTTTCTATGCGAGCGCATGGCATCTGCAACGCTTAAAATAATTAAAGAATTCATTCCATGTTCAATTTAATAGCGAAAATAATCACCAGTTGTGTAGTTTACACAAGGCTAACGGAATCTAGTTACATTTTCTTTTTACTGACGCCAGCTCCCTTGAATATAATCTATCTTAGTAAACTTATGAAAGATGGTTACAATACTTACCCGTTCATACAGTGAGTGATTAGATTGACACTTAATATTCTCAAATATACGTGATATCACGCCTGTAATCCCCGAAGGGGTAGGCAGAGGAGTGTAGTACACCCCCACGTTTCACCAGTTATTCTCAAATATATTTTCAGTATATTCTATATTCTGCTTAATCAGTTATTTTAAGTACAATTCCGAGATAAGTACTACTACGATTGAATCGTTGGTTCAGTAGTCAGTAAATTTGACTATTGAAGTTGGGAATCGTAGGTTCGATTCCAACTTAGCCGAAAATTTATGTGATGAGTGTATAGATGTGTCTATAAAAAGAGTCTGCTTGATTTGGAATCAAAGAATTGTGTGTGGAGATCAAGATATGTATTTTAATACTAGTTTTTTTTTGTACTGAAATTCGTTATACACAAGCAAATCAATTTCAAGCCTCATTGCGCTTTAATAGCTGGACGATCGATCGCACCTCACAATTGGCTTTGTTTTATTTATGAGGCGTTAACAATGACACATGCCAATATACGAGCTCGGTGAGTGACGCGCGACTTCACTTGAAAACGCCTATAGATAAGCTCGTCGCGTGTCGGCGCGACGTATTCATTACATGTAATACACGAAACATAACAATGTATCCGCGTTCACTTTGAAACATTCTAAATTCAAATCTGTATACCATTAAGGTCGCATTCGTTTTGAACACTCGATTCCGAGACGGCGAACGGCGCGGACGACACTTCACCTTATAGTTGTCGGCTGCGGCTCAAACAAGGAGGTGTTTGCGAGAGATAGTGCTATCGCCTGGGAACGTCAAACAGTCGGGCCCGTCCCGCGTGCCACCGCCGCTCGCCACTTGCGCCACAAACGGGGAAATACCTCTCTACGCCTGCAGATAACGAGCTCTCGTTATCTGTGCTATGTGAAACAATTGTTTCTACTTGATTTCTAATCGCTTGTTTGTGATGCGTACACGTGAAAAAATTTAAACCGTACTAATTCTTAAAATTGCATGTTAATTAGCCCTTTAAGCGTATATCAATTTAAAATTACTTGTAATTTCAATCAATATTAATCGTTATCTCAAAATTGTCCTAAAGCAGGGTAATATATGAGGAAATTAATTACCCCACTTCGTCCTTTAACGACCGTAATTATATGTACAACTAGAAATCAATGATTATCAAATTATAGGCACATCCCTGTTCATTTTATAGCGAATTTATCGAAAAAATGTGTTCAGTTAATTCGTTATAATATGTTAATTGAGATGCAAGCGATTGTGGATGTTTTTGATTAATTTGATGTGTATCGGAACTTCGGCGCTTGGTATGCGCGCCGCAAGCCCGCGTCCGTCCGGTGCGACACCGATCGGCAAGCGCGGCCGCCGTTGTCCTCACTTCACATAATATATAATATAACATTACGCCAATATTTCCCCGAAGACGTAGGCAGAGGACGGTAGTATTCTAGCGTGTGATATGTTATTTTCCCGTGGAATACCATGTGAGCCTATTGCCATTCACCGGACAGAAATCCACACTTGCTGCTACTATGGGGAATTTCTAATTAGAAAAACCCGATAATACTTTGGCGGACCCGGGTATCCTACTGAGGACCTCAAAACTTAGGACTCAGAATAATGTAATGTTAGAAAACACCAAAACAGTCGAATTAATCTTAAAAGAAGATACTTTACCGCTGCTGCTGTGTCTAGATATGATCGTTAAAAGCTATTAGGAATTATTCGGAAAAAGACCCGAATTATTAAACAAGTAAAACACGGCATATATGAGTTATTACAAGCTCTTATTCATCCACTTTTACGATAATGTTGGACCTTACCTTCCATTTAGATTATTTCTCAAATATCGAATTCAAACAAACATGTTTAAGGTGAAGGTATAAGGATTACATAAGAAAGTTCTAATTTTTTTGCGGTTACTCGAGGCATGTACGTTACACACGAGTACTGGCTAAACAATGGCACTGATACTCGTAATTCATAAAAATGTGTCACACATTAATTTTCTGCCGACAGTACAAAAGTGCGTTACGGTATTCTTGTACAATCAGCAGCAAAAATTTGTGCGACAAACTTTTTTCCTTCTATTTACACTTAGACAGTTTTTCAATTTATGAATCGATTTGAATAGATTATCTGTGTCGCCACCACCCTGTCATAGACTGTGATGTTGCCATCTAGGCTATAGTGTTGCCAGCTACGCCACAGTATTACCATAAACTTTAAAGAAATAATGTCACTGCCCAAAACATAGAATACTGAAGTGACGACTATAGAAGTTCTATAGAAACCAAGCGCCATTCAAATTCAACATGCAAATTCACAAAACATGAATGGCAGCGAATAAAGAGGATATTATATATCATGTTATAAAACATAGATCGTTAAGACGGAGCGAAATAAATAAAACAACACGGTGTTTTTACTTCTAATGAGGCGTATTTGCGCGTCAAGTACGCGCTGAAACAGGATCTCGTTACCTACGACGAGCGAGCTGCGAGCCAGAGAACGGTAGGACCGATTACAAATGGACGATTTTTGTTCCGAACGGTATTATAACACTCCGCTTAGAGTATCAAATTGTAAAGTTTTATGATTCCTGACGTAAACGGTCAATCCTCGCTTGAATCGGCGGGAACTTATCATAAAGGATTTCGTGTAGGTCCGACACTAGTCGAGCCAACCCGAAAAACATACGTGAGTTAAGCCGTTATAGATATAATCAAGTTTTATCATTCATTTATTTAGATAACTTATGATAGCAATTTGAAAGCGTAAACCCTCTCCAAGTTTCACTTGAGGAAGCAAACCTCCTGCATCCGTTCGTTCAAAATTCACAACTCAATCTTTAAGGTGGCATAAAGGAAATTATGTTGTCATCGTCATTCTCATCAGCCCTTCTTTCCAATCCACTGTTGAATACAGGTCTCCTCAGAAGGGCATACTCCTCTTGGCGATCTTACAACAAGTGCGGGTCGATAGAATTCACATGCCATAGAGCAATGCAGATTGTTAAGCAAAGTGTAAACAAGTCAAGCGAAATTTCAGTACGGTAAGCATGTTTCATGTTAAAATTGTGTAGTAACTGCCGGGGTGATCTG
>DWMG01003466.1:0-11873 GCA_018244855.1 Elbella merops
CCCGCACTTGGCCAGCGTGGCAGACTATGGTCTTAACCCTCTCAATATGAGAGGAGACCCGTATTCCAACAGTGGAACTATAATGGATCGAAGAGAAAAAAAAAACAATTACAACTTATTTTTGCTTCTAAGCATAAATACCATAATGCATATATATATTTCATGATTATGCATTAACCTCTATAATTACATACATGTAATGCAGACAGTTTATAAAATTTGTAAAAATCCTAAATAACATGTAGACTAAA
The DNA here is from genome assembly GCA_018244855.1 of Elbella merops. Classification (NCBI taxonomy): domain Eukaryota; kingdom Metazoa; phylum Arthropoda; class Insecta; order Lepidoptera; family Hesperiidae; genus Elbella; species Elbella merops. The sequence goes on from DWMG01003466.1 coordinate 252, forward strand.
CGAATAAATACCTTATTTTTCAGTAACCGAACTATTATAAACATTACGACAATTATAAATAAATTATGAGAAAACTAATTTAAAATTGTTGACATGAAACATAAAACAACAAAGTCGCGAGCAATTACAACAGGCTGAACGACTTTCGCCGCTAATAAGTACAGCGCGCACGTTTACGACGGCCAATGAGTGCTGAAGAATCAGATGACAGTAGGGAGAAGCTCAATACCGTTTCAAGAATTATTACTTCAAATGTCGTAGCAGTATTAACTTTGTATGTACCAATTTTGTTAAACAACAACACTGACTCCAAAATATCGGACGGTTAATACCTAATAATCTTGTTACGTGTTTGAGCAAATAAACATTGATTTAATTAATTTATCTAAAATTTTCTCTTCTCTTTTTTTTTTACTAAAAGAAAGTACGCCTCACTTTATTCGAGATTGCTTTCTTGTCGACTACATACTTTAATCAAACACTTATTTTGACATAAAACAAATTTGAACCGTGAAAAATTAATTCATTAGCTTAAAAATCTTAGGAATTTTCAGCACAACACAACAAAGTCGAGATCAACAACAAAGCGAATAGTTAAATGGTACCAACTGTAATCGGCGGGAGCGGTTAATAACACAGCATTTACGTTTAACGCGATTGAAAACTGAAAACGGCAGCGACTAACTGATTATATTGCTACAAGAAATACAGCCGCGATGAACGGAATAGCTGGCCACTTAGTTTTATTGCGTCACATTGTTTATAGCGTCGCTCTATTTCATATAGCTATGTTGTTGATCGAAAATATTTGTTTGTCACTTTGCCTAAGTGTATATTTTAATTATTGTCAAACAAAATGCTATAGTAATCTATTGGGTAAAGTAAGATAAATGTTTAAATAATGTGGGATACATTGCATATGAACATAATGGTTGTTGTTGAGGTATGTGCACACATATCACCAGCCCGTCTAAGTCAATTGATACACGCCGCCCCAGGGAATTTTTGCCCATTACGTCAATGCTGGACATATTGGTTGGGGATCGCAGCGCATAGTTTCTCGCAAAGCCTGTTATTATTATTATTATTATTATTATATTGCAAAGTGTTGTTAAAAGCGTGAACGTAGTTTTTGTCTCTTATTTTTAAAGTGGAAAGTGCACCATTGTCGAATCTCTAATTGAAGTTATCATCATCAACGATCAACATTTCTCTGTTATTACTCGTTATCTTTTATATTCCAACATACACTTGGATACAATAATGTATCACCTATTTCCATAGGGCCGGCAGAAACCAAGGGCTTTAACCCGCTATTCTCCTGGCGAATTAGTGATCAGAAAACAATATGAAGTGAAAGAAGGTGTAATTATTGGGACCATTCATTTTTTCCTTAATTATCTATATATACGTAATACGCTCAGGAACAATCAGATAAATTTAAAAGCTCACGACCAATACCAGCAACATCAAGGCGTAAAGGAACCCCTAAACTGAGGGAGCCGTGAATAATTCAGCGCTTACATTTAACGCTAGTGTGGAACGGGGACCGGAGCGGCGATTCCATCCAACTACTATATTGTTTCGAGAAAACTGACAGCATTTTTAGCTTCAAATGGAAACTAACATAGCTAAAGCTGTGGGCGTCCGCAAAGACAGTGATGACTATATAGAATAATAATAGATATAATTGACACGCAGTGCCCTCTGTCTGTCCTACAAGAGACACGCCGTGATGATTTAACAATAACACTCGTAAATCAAATGCAGTCCTATTCAACGTTATGAAGTTACTTCACTCTCACTGAATGGTAAGCCAGATGCAGTATAAAATGTAACCCGCTTACCTAGAAATAGTTACGTGTAACAAACGAGAATATATTTTAACTTGAAAGTGAATAAAATGTTGCAATTTTTAACATTTACGAAGAAAACAATCTACTACCTATGTACGTACAATACGCAGAAATCAACTTGGCATTTACGATGACACTCTTCCCCCTCCCGCCCTTTGACTCCGCCTACCACCGCCTACGGTACGGACCTAACTATCGTTACAAGTGCGTCTGAGAATTTTTCAGTTATTTGTTGTAGAATATACATAGGTACATCTAAAGATTTTGTTAAGGTAGTAGAATAACCCTTAAATAAGTGTAAAAACATGAAAATACTAAACAACTTATTTTTATGCAATTAGTACCTCGCTATAATATCATCACAGCGTGGTGCTTAGTTTACTTCTACGAGTTACAGTTCCGTTCATAGGAAGGCAAATAATAGCAGCACTGTATATATTTTTAATCCTCGGCTATTTATTCACACTAATGTTTAGAATTCGCGGTGGAGCGTGGCGAGCTTCCACTACAAATTCTAGTAGCAATTAGTAGGAAGGTTGTAAGATATACAACTTCTCATTAAAAGTAGTTAAAGCATTTTACACTATGTATGTACTTTGCGTCAGTATTTCTATTCCACAAATTAAGCCAATTCTGTGTGCAAACATATTATTATTATCATCTTTATTTCTTGACTCAAATGGACAGATACTGGCTGATAGGAGAATCAAGTCTCTGAAACCGGCATGCGTGAGTGGATGGAGACATATGTACTACATTTACGGTAGAAACACTTCAGGTCTGTGAAGATGAATATATTTGGCACTCGATGTTTTATGCCTACCTTGTGATAACCTAGTGAAACGATATGGCAATAACCGCAACATCACGCCTGTAATCCACGAAGAGTTAAGCAGAGGAGTGTAGTACGCTCCCACGTTTAATAATGCAAAGTTACTCTTCCGTTACTGTCACTGTCATGGTGCATTTTCGTACGGATTACACGGATGATGTATGTATGTACAGCCATAGTATATGTTTATCAGTAAAACAATCTCACCTGTACATTCAAAAACAGCTTTCTCGTTTATTTCTGAAAAGTTTAGTTCACTCGCTAATATTCGATACGTGCATAGGTACTTAGCGGAACAACTGTGTGCAAGTATGCAGAAAGCAGAGCATTAAGCAGGGGCAACTGAGGTTACCTCATGTATACGATACAATAGCGTACAGAAGTTTCCACTTTTGGTTTAATTCGGGTTATAGTTCTAGACTAAGAAAAGTGCTCTTAAACTAATATTTTATTGTTAACCTTATTATTTTCTTCGAACAAGCGCGCACTCAATAATCGTATTCGATAACGTTATAATAGTATATTTTATATGATCATGTTTAATTAGGCTTTATGTTACAAAAGGCAATGTTTGCATAAGTCTAATTGCGACATAATATTCTCTAATGTATGTCAACTCGATAATAAGTGACATTACAAATGAGCTACTGGTATTTATTTTCACCACTTGAATACAAAGACGTTAATTTTGTTTACCTACAAAGATTTTAGGTGTATTTTTAATATAAAATTAAAATGTATTTGTGAACGCGACTGTTCGCTGAGTGCTCGAGGTGGCTCGGCCCCTGTGAGTAGCGAGCAAATGGGCTACGTGCTTAATATTATATATACCTACATGTACCATTGTGGTAGATTATACCAATTAAGTGTTAGAATACGTCATCCATATTTTTTACACAAATCAAATGATCATTCTAAACATTTGGATTTATTATGTTTATACTATTATATTATTCAAGTTACGAGTATTATATGTACTATAGCCGCCGACGGGCAGCACTAACCGCCGCCGGGCAGCAGCACCGGCGGTGCGAAAAGCCGTGCCCTGCGAACTCCAACCCGCATGCCCAGCGTGGAGTCAGGGCATAAACCCCCTTTGCGGGAGGCCTATGTCCAGTGGACTAAGAAAGGCTGATGATGATGATGATGACGAGTTTTATATAAAGAGCTCTGTTTAGTTCATATGTCAATCCTTACAGAGCTGATGAGTTTCTTTAACATATATCACACCTCGGATGTGTCCGACGGTTTCGAAAATTCCTGACTTCTCATTATTACTTGCTTATTGCCGAAATAATTAAAAATTATACAATATGACTCACTTGCATTAAAAACTAAGTTTTTCACGACCTATGGAAATAAGCGTTCGCAACAAACCGCGCGCAGAGGCGGATAAAATATCTGCATGAACCAATATTATATGTTCGTGTCTCACTAATCTCGTACTTTTAGCATCTCGTCCACCTGTGACAGAACAAACTTACTAACATTCCGGTGTTACGCATGTAGGTATGTCACATCGCTCATCAACTGCATACTCGTATATGCGAAACTGCATAAAAGACTCCTTAGAAGTGTGCTGATGCCATAAATAAAGAGATAGTCAGGCAAATCTTTTTTGGTACCATTAGCTTCCACTGGTCTTAAAATGGTACTTCATTTTTCATACTAGTGTAATGTATATCTACAAATCACGTTTCCTACAGCTGCATTAAAATAACATATATACATACAGTTAAATGTATGAATGTATGCTGCTGTAATTTAAAACTATTTATATCAGTTTCATTTGAAAATGAAACAATATGTACCTACGTAGTACATAAAACATAAAAATTATTACAAAAATGACTAAAACATCCTCTGAAAAAAGTTACACAAATTAATTACATCAAATAGTGGTCTGTTACAATGTTGTAAATAATAATAATTGGTTTAATCAAAACGCTATTACATTTTGAGCTTCGATTTCATCAAAAGGGAATTCCGCAACAAAACTTCTAAAAGCCGAATTAACGGAACCATTTTGATCTGTTATGTTTGCTAATAATTCGTAACGTATTTAATTCGACTCGCTTCGCAACTTCCGAGTGAAACTGGAAAGGTCGTAAGAAATCCTTCAGATACATCATAACATCATTTGTTGTCTCCAATACGATTTTGTTTCATTACGACGCAAATAAAGCCTGAACATCAAAAAATAAGTAAGCAATGTTTAAGTAGAAATGGTTTTATTTACAATTTCTAGCTATAAAGGAAAAAATAATTATTATTCTTAATATAGAATACACAATGTTAAGAATGTTGGTATTTTTTTGTATATCTAGATATGTCATCATCATCATTAATGACAGTTGGAGGCGGGTTTCTCCGCAAAAAGAAAACAGAAGGCCACATTATGCCACACTGACCATTTTCAACTGAGCAAATACGAGTCCATAGTCCTTAGAAAATATTGTTGACTACTTTTCTTCACAATTACATCAAGCGATGTGTAATTTTGGGGGATGGGGAGGCCTATGTCCAGCCGTGGACTAAGATAGGCTGATGATGATGATGATGATGTGTAATTTTGGAACGCAATAATTTTGCAAAGTAAGAAGTTGCACACCAGGTTCAAACTCCGTCTCAAATCTCTTATGCCCTGAAATTGCTCATATTCGTATAGAAGGTAAAAAAAATGTTTATTTAAATCAAACTATAAATTTCGCTGAATGACAATAGGCGTGATGACAGAAATAACTTTAAAGAAGCTTCCTGCTGGCTCCGTACACCGGGGACAATCAGCAAGTACACTTCCTCACCTGGACCACAAGCCCTCAGATTTATTTATACGCCTGTTTGCTACAAAAACCCAATCAAAATAAATTCAGAATAGTTTCATATGAAAAGCCTTTTACTAACAAAAAAAAATTCTCAGAACATACAAACATTATTAAATTCTACAACCATCAGAAAAATGACCCGTTTTTAAATCACGGTACATTTGGAACAAATTTCTGTATATTTATGTTTTCGTCACGTATAAAATTATAATATTCCAGCGACAGTCGACGGAGGTCCGAAGGCTTTCTATACCATATTTTCTTCACGGAACGATAAAATTCGACCGCCTTTGAAGGATAATAAAAAGCCAACCAATCAGTGGAAATATTTGATTTCGCGGCGTAACGAAAATAAACTTTTCTTTTAACCTCGACTCTAGCACTGGGGACATACTCCAATACACATTTTGAAGGGAAGCGTGAAACTAGAGATACAGGAAGCAAACATTTCCCATAACAAGGCCAGTTTACATTACAACTTTTTTCACAAATCGATACGTAACATTAGACTGATTCGAAAGAAAGAAGATACGACACCTCTTATAATCAAAAAGGTAGACTGGATTCGCTTAGCGCCGTTTGGTATTTGAAATTCGAACAGTGGAATGTAATATTTGTGCGCTGGAACAGTGACGCGAGAGAGCTAACGTCTCCATTATAAAGAAAATTTAAAAATTCTATTACCTCAAATATATATGTTGTTTTATATGAAAAAATATTAATAGAAATGTCTTTAAGCCTTCTATTTCTAAAAGGATACCGGTAGCTAACAGTGAAACAATAAAGGGAACAATGACGATGATAATGGATTTTTCTATACTTAATCAACGAACAATCATTATTTTCTAACTTGAAATTTCTAGCAGGAAATACTCGAAATCTGGATTTGTTGCAAAAGGAACACGATCTATTTTATTGTGGGACATAGAACGTAACTGGTGAAAGGTAGGAGTGTACTATAATCCTCTGCATATCACGTGTTACGTTTTTACAATCTTCATGCATGAAATTATGATTAATTATTTAACAAAGTTCAAGCGGCGATACTTAAGACTATAGCAGAGCGTTACGATGCGGTCTCATAAATATGTGGTGTTAACTATTACAAGTATTTCAGATATACAGATATACAGCGTACAGTATACAGATATACAGTATTACAGATATCAAGTATTTCAGATACCACAGAAAAGTGACATTTTTAAGAATAAATATCAGTCAGATAGGAAATAATGAACCTTAGAAACATCGCCATGATACCTTAATAAGTAAATAAGCCAGTTCTTGTAAGTTTAAATTGATTTATGTTATTCTTTGTGCTCATGTTTGTATTTTTAAGTTATCATGTGTGTGTTGTATTCTTATGAATTTGAAGTTCTTCATACCTACTATAGAAATACAAATTAATAATTCACGTTGATGGAGCTTTTGGTTTTCATACATTAGTCATATTCGTAATTCGAGCTGGTGGTAATATAATAATCAAACTATTTATTTCTCCTATCGAACACTGGTCTCTTTTTAAAATAAGTAGGAATCAGATATGCCATGTCTGTCAAATAGCTGGCAATGTTAAACGATTGCAGATTGGATGGTAACATATCCCTAAGAAAATCCCATTATCAGATCGAGCCTAAGTAGTATTTTTGGTCCATAGAAACACGAGTAAGGCCCAGCTACAATTGACCACTGCGGTCCAAGAACACTTGTATCGGACGCGCTGCTAATGTCGGGCTGCTAATCCTAAGAATTAAATTTATTGTTTTACGTACAACTGATAACCACATCCCAGCCAAAACGCAAATACCTTTAGTCTAAATGCGTTCAAATGCTATTAGACGTGGCGGCGGTATTAACCCTGGCGAGTCGTATACTCGATCTACCATCTATTAAGTGGCCACTACCTTCCTTGCAGGCATCACTAAGATTACAAAATGAGCATTTGTTCTATGTAGACTATGGTCTATAATAGTATCGCAAAAACTAGACCCGCGCTGAAGAAATTTCATCATTATCATCATCATTCTTCATCAGCCGGTTCTAGTCTACTACTAGACTTACAACCTTGATCTTCAGCTCTTCGTTACTACCATAAAATTTTATTATTATGTAATTATACAATTTGAACATAAAGATTGAGTTATTAATTTAACCTTGTAATAAACTAACATTCACTGTAAATTTAAAAATTCGTTATCATTCCTAGGTTGAATAATATTATCATTAATAATTGAGGTCATTATTTATTCATTTTCTTACAAGATGAGATTATCTAAGAAAAGGAATTAAAATAAGGCTTGTAATTAGCGAAGATCTAGATATACTACTTTGGGACTACAAGCGCTTATAAACCTAGTGTTCGTCTGCTATAGTACCACCGCTATAATTATTTCTGCCGATAAACAGCATTTTTTGTATTACTGTAGCTGGTGTGATGGGTGTGGTAGACGCGTAAGACGTTGATCATCCTAACAGAGACCTCGGAGGCTGTATCTCAAGATCCCATTTAGTCTCAGTCCTATGTAAGATGAGTGTTACATGTGTGTGAGTCGCAGTGACCAGTACATCTCTTTGCCATAAGAACACACTCCTCTAGTCCAATAAAAATATCATATAAGGCGTAATTATTATTATAAACAAAATATTTAACTTAATAAATATTTAATCGTAATTCGATTCGAGTTCGTAAAGAATAATCAAATTGGTTTTGAAGCTAATTTCATTTCAAAATAAAAAAAAAGAAAATTTGTTTTACGTAAAATTTATTGCGAAAGTTATATCAAATGTCTAAAAAACATAGGCACAATCAGTTGACTTTGAAAAAAGAGCGTAACAAAATAAGAAAAAGCTTACAAAAAGTTACAAACTCACCGAAATATTTTCGGGAGTCCGACGACGAGGCACTTGACACTCACAACACACGCGAATACGCCCCTCGCAGCGCCCAGCCGCCCGCCCTCGCGCGCACCCCGACCAGTACTGCAGAGAGCTGAGCTCCTTCCAGCGCACTAACTGGAGGTGACTCCTCTCGTGGCCCTAGAGAGGACATTTCGACACGTTTATTGTAACACGTATTGTAACCGGCGTGGGTGTGAAAAGAGTGATGAGTGTAGAAGAAGCACTTCAAGTCTCTTGGGATAGAAATATTTGGCCCTCGCTATTATTTGCATACCCCATAAGGGACTTGTCAGGATATACACGTCCAATCGAATTGTTTATTTGCTAAAATGGGTAACATAAGGATTTTTTTTTTTCTTTTTTTTTTTCAACCCATTACAATTTCACTGTTGGAATACGGGTCTCCTCTCATAATCAGAGGGTTAAAGCCATAGTCTGCCACGCTGGCCAAGTGCGGGTTGGCAGACTTCACACACCTTAGAAAATATATAATAGGTATATATTTTTTTATAAATTCTAAGATGTGCATGTTTTCCTTCATCGGTAGCAAGTGATATTTAAATTTAAAACGCACTTTTTGTAAAGAAGTGCGCCCCGTGGGTTTGAACCCGGCACCCCCGGAGTGAGGGACTGAATTCTTAACCACTAGGCTATCACCGCATAACATAAGGAATAGGAAAATATATGATTAATAAATAATTAAATGATAATAATGTTTTTTAACGTATAAAAATGTAACACCAACTCTGAATCCCCGAAGGGTGTAGTATACTCCCACGATTATATTATACATAATATGTAATCTTTTTACATATGCAATAACACGTAATTCAATTTTTCTAGTGACAGCTAACACTTTCCTGACTCCGTTTTCACGTATCAAGGTTATCAAGGACTATCCCATCTAATACTATGCATTTCACACCCCCTACACACAAAGCTGATTGCGCATGCGCGGACATCCGAATGGGACACAGTCAGCTGACGAGAGTTACTTAAGGTCAGTATGTCACTTGAGCATTTGTTATTCGAATAGCGAAGGGCGAAGGAACTGCGCTTGAGGTGATGGTGATCATCATAGCGCTCAACTGCATAGGTGTAGTAAGAACGGCAATGATATAATACAATGACACTACTAGAGACACTTCATAAGGCAATCTTGTCTCTATATGTCATTGTCCGTCCTGTTTCATTAAACTTAGACGCAGTCAACATTTCTATTTAATTGATTCTGACTATTTGCACATGTTTAATTTAATAATAATAATAATTGCATTCTTGTAGTTAGTTATTTTTTTCATGTAGAAATAGACTCGCATTTTGCTGCAATCTGACCTGATGGAAAGCGATATGCAGACTAGGATGTAGTACCTACGCTCGCCTAGAAAGTGCCTATTCACTCTTGTTTTGAGCAATTCCAGGTTATACGAATTGGGAAAGATGGACGCTGGCACAGAGTTCCACTGTTTCACAGTTTGTAGCAGAAACGATTTAGCGATTAGCTTTGTCCTACTAATAGGAATGTCTACAAGATGCGGATGGTAGCGGTAGGTCTAGACAACCGATGATCAAAGGGGGCAGGTGAGACTAGACTATGGAGCTCATGTGCGCACGCTCTAAAGTGTATCTGAGGAAACCTGCGAGACGTGCAACTCTGCGTCGGTGCTCAAGGCTGTGCAGTTTGGACTCTATAAGTTAGTCGTTACTAATGAGCCGTAATGATCTACTGCTCCCAAAATTATTTCGAAAGGACATACTGAGAATTCACATATCCAATAAAATAGATTTATATATTTCAACTGCTTCATATTCAAGTAATTTAATTTCTATAAATTATACATTAGGTTCTTAGCGACTATTAAACCAAAATATACCTATATGTTCAAGAATTACACATTAACCAGACTATTTATTGCCCTTTAAAACTGTTAAATATATATGTATCCCTCGTTATAACGTGGTTATAATACTTTAAAACACCAATGGTTTTTAAACATAGAACAAGAAAAGAGAATTTTAATACGTAGTTTTTGCTACGTACTGAAATTACTAGTTTCAACATTGCTCACCTGGACGGGATGGGACGATAAAAGGGTCGATGTTGAAGATGCCAGACTAGTTACTTCAATAAAGACTTATTTAAGCTATTACTGTAAATAATAGTTTTGACAACCTAGTTGGTGGAGTGGTTGCAAGCGCTACTACCGATAGAAAGCTCCCGGGTTCGCTCTCCGAATCGGATATTCGGTTTCTCCATATTGATATTTTCAGTAGTCGATCTGAGTCTGGATTTGTACCCGGTGCATGGCAATAGTCTATCAACTATTACATACTGTGAAGCAAACTTAACTGGTGAAACATGAGAGTCCTCTGTCTATCTCTTCGGGAATTACAGGCGCGATGTTACGTTTATATAATAGTTTTCACTATCAGTATTCTCGCTTAACGCAATAAGAGAAGTAGAAATACGATCACGTGACCAAGTTGTATCGGCGTGACGGAGAGTCGTCGACGCGAACTCTTGAAAAGTTTTGTATTCGCTGTGTTTCGATGTAAATATTTTCTTGGTACTTCACTTTATTGAGAGAAGCCTTCTTTCAATAAAGATCATTAGGTATAGAAATAAAAATACAGTCTCAAAACGAAACAGTACTCAAATATTTGTGTTTAAAACATACCTTAGACAACAACAACTTTCAGTTTTAATGTTTTATTTTGATTTTTTAAACAGAACATTAAATATTTCGTAACGGAATGTTTTACGATCTATAGGTATTGTTTCTGGGAATTACACAATTTCTCTTTCAGTACCATCATTGTTGAAATGAATTATGTGTTTAATTAAAAGTTTTAGGATCTTACAAATATCCAAGAAACGTTTTAATTATTGCCGACTTGCTTATGTACAGGTAAACCAACAAGAGAATTCTATTTCCCCGAATATATTGTATGTATAATAGAATAATAACGTCACGGGAAATACGTGCACGTGACAGGCGTCCCGGCGTGTTAGCGTGTCACCGTACCGCGAATCCTGGCCTCGTAACTCCGGTGTTACGAGACTCGCTCCAACCTTTATTATACTTTTATTTCATTCCACGTCTACTACAAAGTCAATTATTTAATATCCTGTATGATTATAATTATTTTTATGAGTAAGTCATCAGCCCAACTTACTTACGCAAAAAAACCGCAATAGCGTCGAGCAGGG
>DWMG01003467.1:0-11873 GCA_018244855.1 Elbella merops
ATATAAAATATGGAAACGGTACCAGTAAAATTGATCAAATTTTCGTTGTAACTCGCAGTAGAATATTTCATCGACGCGGTATCACCGATCTCCGATATTAAATTCTTATTCAGAACAACGCATCTGTCTGTATGTATGGGAAACTTGTAAGGGATGTAATCTCGTTTTATACGACGTCTCGCATCGGTATTCGTTGTGTACGTTTAGGTAAATATAATAAATTTTTTTAGCTCGAACCCTGTGTTACCATAGGGATATAAATTCTGTGTGCTTATTTTTGTTTAAGGTCAACATCACTCTATGAATGTCGATGGATGCAAGTACTGAATAACAACAAGAGTCGCCTGTCTTAACCAAAGTCTTCAATTACAGGCTTATACACAGAAGTCAGAGTAAATTAATAACAAATATCAAATAATAAATTAGTCAGTGACAGAATTACAACTTTTCATAACTTGATTAATAACAAACTACATTTTCTAATTTAGATTTTTTAGTAGTGGTTCAGACTCTGGATATGGGCACGATGCATGGCAATAGGCTCACCACCTGTTCCATAGTGGGACGTAAACGTAACCGGTGAAACGTGGCAGTGTTTTACATTCCTCTACCTACCTCTTCGGGGATTACAGGCGTGAAGTTACTTAATAACAATCCCACAGCTTATAATAAATAAAATTTCTATTTCGTTCCCCATCGTTTCTCTTTGACTCGTTAGTGGATGTAAATTTTTAAACAACGCGCAAATAACCCAGCCATGTAACGTAATAGGCAGCGACGTGCCGCGTACGTATAAAAACAAAATTTAAAAATTCATAGAATGCACCGGTTAAAATCCAAAGTCGCGCGCCACTCTCATTTTACAAAACACACTTCATATTTCTAGCGTGACTTTTTTATAACATATTAATTAAATTATTACTTTTTAACAAAATTATCCAATCAATTATGGGCGTTTGTATAAATTGGTTGCCGAGCTTCAGCCGTTGGTTCGTTGTGAAGGGGATTTTATACATATATTTCTTTATTCGTTACAGAATTGCTTATTGAAATTAGAAATAAGTGGAAAATCGTTATGAAAAATATGCAACACTGTACAACTGTGTGTCTAAACTGTAGGGTCATAAGGGATAGGTACACCAAACTTAAGTATAAAGACCTGACCACGCCCGTCTCCCTTCTCCTACGTGACTAACACTTGTATTAGAATTTATGAATCCATATTACTCGTACAGTGTATATACATATTTTAGATATATTGTCTATGACGTTAAACCTTCTCATTGAATCCATACGGTGGATGATGTTTGTGAAAATATGGTGATAATGACGGTGGTAATGACGGTGATAATTACGATGACGACGTTGATGATGTTGTTGATGATGATAATGGTCTGAAGTAACAATATGACACGTTATATCTACATACATATGAGTTTATTAAAAGGAAGCAGTCGGTATGCTTCAATTTATTTATATTCCATTTTTAACTAGTGGAAGTGTATTACAATTTTCTGTTTAAACCTTCGGAGAAATAGAGACGTGATGTTATGATGTTACTGTTAATCTTACATTGGGTAACAGAGGGTGAAATTAATGCTTAAATTTATTCTTTTGCAGCTAACCCGAGGATATGCAGAGGATATGTGTTAGGCATAACATCGATCGTGGTAACGACATATTATTTATAACTATATTATTATAAATATTACATTTCAACAACCATTATACACCACTAAGTTAAAAAAATTGTTTCAATTAACCCATTTTAAATTATAGCTAGCCATAGAAGCTGCCCCATTTTGTAAGATGCTGTAAGCTTCCAAGAAGTGTAATTTATTTTATAGTTCATTCGTTAATTAAAGTCGTCCTATACAATTCTAAGAACTTCTAGTCATTGCTGATAATATAGCAAGCGCATTTATTTAGTCTCTTCCGTGATGTAACCTCAGGAATATTTATATATTTAAATCTTTTTTCGATTTTATGGTACCTATATACGTAGCGATTTCGTAAAAAATAATACGAGGTACATATCTAAGTAATGATTAACAAGTATAAGGTTCTATCACAATGACGGTAAAAATTCAGAGAAAAACTGTCGATAATATTTTAATAAAAATGACGTATCATAATAGTAACAGGGCAAAACTATTAATAATAATTTTAATAATACTGAAAAATTGCTGCAATTTCACACCTAGCGATCTCGTTTCTTTGTATTGTAATAGCTTATGATAGACCAAAGAGTTGATAAGTACTTTCAACTTTAATGATTTATTCTTAATGGTGATATTAAAAAGCGTATACTTCTTTAATTTATACTAAATGTTACAAATAAAATGTCATTTTCAGCTCCTTGTAATCCCGTTGTCAGACAATATGAAAGACAGTACAAAAAGGGAATAGTGATACGGACAGTAGGACTAAAACAGACGTGAGGACAACGACCCGATGAAACCCGAAGGTTAAATTTAATATTATAGCAGAATGGAAACAAAATTTAATAAAAGGAGCGCGGTAATAAAAATAAGTGATAACGCCCGTATTTTGGGATTATTCTCTAAAATTTCACAGTTTTGAGTGGTTTACTATGTTGTAAATGACAGAGTCGCAAATGTGCACGTAGCAGTCACAAGTGGCCGCTGCCGCCCGTGAAAATGTGTTACGGGGATAGGACTGCAGCAATAGGATGGTTACCATCAGTTAATATGAGAAATATTATTATGTTATATTAAATTTGTAAAAAGACAAGGGATTGGGGCTGTCTGAGACCAATTATACCTATAATACGTAAAAAAAAATTATCACAACTACTTCGAAATAGCCGTGATATCTAATAGTAGTCACTAGTGGTTTGAAGCGCAGCCTTATTACTAGGGTGTCCTGGATTTAAATCCTGGCGCGAGCCTCTTTACGAAAATAACTTTTTAGGATTAAATGTTAACTGCTATAACGGTAAACATAGGTGAAAACATGTAAGTCCCATAAAATCTGTTTCTGTGTTCTCTTCGATCAGTGCCATTTACAACAAATGTTTCACTCAAGATTGATCGAGCGCGCTATACGCTTCAAGGACATTAATCATTAGTTTTGAAAGGTAAAAAAGCTTATTACTGTCATACTGTCTCGACTTTTTTCAATGGCACCTTTTTTAAAACAGGTCACCGTAATTAAAATAGCTATCGTTTATAACAAAATTTTTTCAATTAATATTTTACTTGCTGTGTTTTAAATTTTAACAAAAATAATTATCAATTCATAATGCATTACCTCTAGGATTATTGCCAGAAAATAATATTTCTAATAAAAGTTTCCTAGTTCTGAATACTTAAAATGTAAGGCAGACACCTAATGGACAATGATGAGATGTCGTTAAGAACTTTTGGATATTAAAGCCGAAACCACGATTAAAAAAAACAGCAGTCCGATATGATAAACATTACCAATGAGTCATTACAGAAAGAAGACAAGCAATATCTAATTTTAGTGACGCATGAGTAACCAGCATGTAATACCAGAAAATTCTGCAGGATGTATTACCTAAATTGGTCTATAAATTGGTAGGTACGCAAGGGAAATGGTGTGTCGATAAAATAATAACGAGACTTTTATAGGACGTAAACGTTAGATAGACCTTTAAGCTTATTTGTTATAGTATGTCTTTTTTTTCTGTTAAAGCACCTAGTTCCCAAGTTATATACTGGCGATGAAAGTACCGCCTCGTCCAATTTAAAGAGCTAGTTAGGTCCACGAGTTTTTGGATGTGTAGCGCTGTAGCAATATTTCCCCAAGGTACGACATAAATCATTGTCAGGCGGGCTCAGATGCAACGCGGCTGTCCATCTAACAACCCCTTTTTTCCACCCCTAACTTAATTAATTTGGCTGAAGGAAACATGTTCTATTTAACACACCTGTGTTTTTTTCGGACAATTTGTCTGTCTGTGTCTGGGTGAATGATTTAAGTGCTCCAAATATTTTTGTAGTCATTACTATGCAATAGATTAGATATCCGATTAGTTTCAGCACATATATATGCAGATACATCATTGTAATCTATATTTGTACAACTGTTTTTCATGGCTACTTCCCCATAATTGGGCTAAAGTTAGAGCAGAGTTCAAAAATACCTTGCATCGGAAAATATAAAGACTATCCAGGCACCAAACTGAATGCCTTCAACAACCTAAAATATTCGACTGTTAGCAGCAATCCCTTGTATATTTTAGACATGATCATCCCCTAGAATTAAATCATGCTTGCTTAACTCTTTGTGTAAGTTGGCACACCATGGCGTGTGTTCCACGGCGGATCACTGAACATAAGAATTTTTGGTCAATCTAGGTCTCAGATATTAAAACACCCATAAAGTGATGGCAAGATTTAGCTGCCTCTATCTACTGATGTATTAATACGTCCTTCACAGGGGACTGGTTAAATTGAAATGACCTCTAATAATCTCAAACTAAACTAACATCTTGTGGGACTTGTATTCAGTTATTGGGTTTGCCGAATGACAACAAAGTTTCAAATCTTAACCCTCGGGAGAAAACAATGACGGGACAGCTATGGTAGACTTAATTAAATTAATATCTTCGAGGCTCGCCGACTTTAAGGACCGTAATCCCATTGCTGTGAAAGGGATTCCTTTGCTTTGCTTATAAGTAAACTGTACTGTGCTGTACATTAAATATAAAACATTGATCATTATGTCATGAATACGACATAATTGTCATTCAAATAAAATAATATTATGGACTGGGACAGTAAAAAGTCGCTATCAACGATTCTTTCTGATATACTTCATCAGTTTTAGTTAGGTTCCCACCTTTATATAGACGCGCCTTGCACTGAGGTTATCCTCTTAGCTGTATTTGTGGTTGGATGTTAATTTTAGAGGCAGCCCCAATTGCTTAGGATCAGCTAATTTTCAAGCTTAAATTATTTTTCACTTAAAATATTTAAATGATGACTTTCAAGGAGATGTTGCCATAACCGAAAATTTGTTTGGGTGAAAAGATGTGATAATTTGCCAACGGCATCGTTCAAATCAAGGTCCTGTAAATGAGACGACTGAAATAGTGTCATATTTAATTATAAGTCTGTAAAAGCAGTTTCTATTAAGAACTTGGCTCATTATAATCTTATGTTGCTTAACCATAGTCAAATACACTTTACAATTGTTCGTATGGCTGCAACTCATTTTTTACGTCGTCTCCAACAGCTAATACACTGGAGCATACTTCATCACGGTCCTTTAGTGTGAATTGTCGGGGAGAAGGTTCAATGGCCAACCCGTACATTGGACATTCCAATTATTATATTATCTCTTCGTGCATTGGTGTGGACGGATAGTCATTTCTTCTTCCATGCATTCCAAGACAAGTGTTACGTAAGGTTGGGGATCGTGCAAAAATCAACCCTTAAATATTTTATTGTGTGTACTGCCTTGATATTGCGAATGTCTAAAAGGTTTGATGACCGCTTTAGTATAACAGGTAGGTACTATGTCAACTTATTTAATAAGTTTAGAATACAAAGGCAATATAAAATAACGATACATAAAATAATTTACTTACAGTTGTTATATTAAAAATCAATCGCCTCAAACAAGTGTAGCAAAATTCAATATTCCTCCGCAAAGGTATCGGAACACCTGCGCGGCTGATTTCCATTCCATCCCGAACCCTGTATAAATTTCCAATTTGAACACCTTGCAATGGCCACTCGATATGAACAGACTTGTATAGTTGTTATATTGCTGTGTTTTAACAACATTTCTGTTCCGCACGTTGCTTTGTATAAATACAATAAAAAAACAGTAATAACATCATATCGTGGCGACCACGTCCCGGTAAAAAGAAACGTAGGTCGCCCTCCTACCAGATGGTTTGGCGACCTGAAGAAGACAGCGGGAAACTGCTGAATTCAAAAGGCCCAGGACCGGAAGGAGTGGTGCCGATTGGGGAGGCCTATGTTCAGCAGTGGACAACTAGAGACTGACGAAGATGATGAATAACATCATATACATAGATACGACAGTTATAATCGCCATATTGGTTCGCTGTTTTTAAATATTCTGGTTTTTATTAGTTTGTCGTGGCTTTCTTCGGAATTTTTGTTTTGATTCCCAAACTTCAAATACAACATAAAAATATTTTTACCATGCACATATATACTTAGTTATATATACACTTAGTTATATATACTTAGTTATATTATACCTCTGATTCAAAATTTAATTGTCGTTCTGCGTTAATTTAACAGTAACTTAGAATAGTTTTAATATGAAAAAAAAGATCGATATAAACGAAAATGAAAAAGTTGTTCTGATTATCGAATAGGATAGCGCAAAAAGCTTCAACTCTCTATATTATGCCTACATTATTCCGATACACAATGTACGTGAATTGTTTAACAGGAATACGTGTCAATACTTGTTATTAACTGCTATACGATTTATGAATTCCAAAGGCCGACATCAATTTCAATATACAAATATTTACCGGTGCGTTTTTTTTGAAAGAAAATACACTTTTTTGTCTATGACACGAGTATAACATAATGGAGAGGTCTCACTTTTCTCTTCAATAATCCCAAATCATATATTTCTGAATGTTTTATGATGCCGTCGATATTTTAAATGTATGTATGCAAGTACTTTTTTAAACGATTTCCAGCTAAAAAGTGTGGAGCTAACATGAATTTCGGCAAGATTGAATAAATATGTTACTTACACGACAATGTTCAGCCAAACATTATCAACCCCTAAGTGTGCGGATATACGAGTAATTAATCATTACTGCGAATTGTTAATTTCATATCTTGATTTTATTATCGCGGTTTGTTTAAAATGTACGTTATAAACACATTTCCAATGTATCCTTTATAAACAATGTTGAAGGTGAACCGCTAAATATTAGAAAACAAAGACAACTTTTCAGCAGGTATTTGGTCGCGGTTGACCAGAACTTGAAATATTTCGCTTAAATTCTAGCGGTGTTCCATTTTATGGTTTCGAAATGCTTAAGTTACAGAACTGAGCGCTTCCTGAATCGCTCTTTTATGTATCATTGCTACCTACTTGTTTCGACTGGCTGCTGTACTTTAGAAATTAAATATAAAGTCACAATTTTAATTTAAAATGTATTGAGGTTTCCAAAATTTTGTCTTACTAGGTATTTGTGTCTGTACCTAAAAAGCAGAGTTTTGCATTTATAGGCACTAATTACGCATAGGAATCTGATTTTGGTAATATAGTTTTCAGTAATCAGATCATTTTATATAGCAACACAGAATTATAATTTTATGTGTGGTAGCTCAGAAAAAACAAATGGCGGATGGTCGTGAATGCAAATCGTATTACAAATATATTTACATACAGCCATAAAATATATAAAAATGATGATAGCGTGCATTCAAAGTCGTTACCGTCTTAATAATTGAATGGCGAAGCTTCGTCACCGATCGCCATCAATGTCGCAGATCGCAACAAGATCGTGGGATCAACAGTTGAATGATAAATCGACTTCGGCGAAACAATGAGAGGGATTACGTACGGTTTGCGGGCTTGTTTCCATTAAAAGCGATTCCATATAGTAAAAGTAATGAATACAATGCAATACAAAAGTAATATGTTAAGTACCAATTTCATACGAAAACAAATATAACGGTTGAGTGTTCAGGGATAATGAAAAGTTGTAATGTAAATTTTAATGTGCGGAAAAATGGGCGTCGTTCAGTAATATGCCTGTTTGCTTAGATATACCACAAACTAAACCTGAATAAGAAATAGAGTTACTGATATAGATATTTTGGATTGTCTACTAGTCTAATGGTCAGTGGCTCTCATTGCTAAGCGAAGGGCTTCCTACTCAACCACCGTTCATTTGTGTAATTAGCAAGAAAATTAGTGTCGCTCGCAGAAGCGGCTATGGTAGCATGAATTTAGAAATTTATACGTGAAGTTTGTCGGCTCTCTGAAAAGCATACAATAGAAAGTAAATGCACTCAAGCACGGTGCTTGAGTTCTGTCAAGATATTATTATTATTTATCTAATTTCTTACTTTTAAAAGTTTTATATTATATAGAAGTAAATAATTCATAGCTTATCTGTACTTGTGCAAAGGACTAAAGTGTCTGATGTACTTGTGATAGACGGTGCTTAAAGTTGACAGGCAAAGGGCCTGAGACCTTTCAAAGATCTATACCGTGTTTATTAAATTTATTCCAAGAATTAGACACAATTGTATGAGAAAACAAGACGCTTATGTAAACAAATAAAATACTAGAAAACGGAGACAATAGATATTTTATATACAGTTAATATTAAACACAAGTTTTTGACAGTCACCTGGGATTAGTGTCATCATGTCAGTTGCTTCGCATAGGGGATTCTGGATTCGGTTCCTTAATGAGCATGCAAATAAGGATGACTTTAGGTGTTTGTATAGTTCATTGTCGTCATGATAACGATGTCGGTAATGTCAGTTGATGATACGATGATGATGAGATGAATTATAGATAATTTTTATTTCACATGTTATTGAGGTAACAAACTCACATATAGACAAGTAGACTTTAAGAATCAGTGAAAACAGCTTTTATAGAAAGCCAAGGTAAAATAACAAGAAAGGGGAGTGGCTTAATACTGGCAAGACGCGGAGACCCATGTTTAAATCATCCGTTAAACGTTATTCTATCAAGTCGGATCATCCTAGGATCCATTAAAACACATGAACAACGAAAAGGCGTGGTCTCTGATATATCTCATCTCAGATATACCTTGCTTTAATGTTAGTTGAGATAACAAAAAGATTTTCAGGTAACTTTTCAAATGGTTTTACTATTTCGTATAATACTATAACAATTAAAGCTGACTGTTGTCTTGTGTTCAAGTCCAATAAACTAGATGCACTACTACTCTAAACTAAACTAACTAAACTACGCACTTAGATGTACATCTTTAATCGATTAATAATAATGTAATACGTAATTGAACGCCTGTAATCCCCGAAGGGGTAGAGGAGTAGTAGTGTACTAACATTTCCATGTGTCACCAGTTACGTTTAAGTCTCATGGAATAGGTGGTGTGCCTGTTGCCATACACCGGGCACGAATTCCAACTCCGAGTCTGCTAGAAATTCTAATTTAGAAAAATCCAATAGTACCCGACCTGGCTTTGAAACCAGGACCTCCCGATCGCCAGTCACGCTTGCAACCACTCGACAAACGACGCAGTCAATGTTAAACATTTCAAAATATATTACATATATATATACATGTTTATATATAGAAATGTTGAGAATATTATTTTATTATTCCGAGCTGTGTCGCCACGAATTTTATAAATTGAAGATTTTAGATGTTCATCTTCTTGATTTGAAATTTTTAAGGTTATTACAACACCATTTTCTCATCCATCTTCATGATATTGTCATTTGCGTCTTTTACTTAGACATCTCTTCTTCAGGTGATGCCAATATCAATAACGGGTACCAAGGCCGAGCTCGTCATTGTTTGTGAAAATGAAAAGTCGTCTTCATTGTGTTATTCCAAATTTAATGTTCTTATATTAAAGTCAATTTAAGAGTTTAATGGATTTATGAATTTTAACAATTGTAGGAGAACATCAGAAATTATTTTTTGGTAAGGAAAGAGTACTTTTCTACGATTTATATATCAAGTATAAGTATTTAATTCGATACGCTTAGTAAGAAGAGAGAATAAAATAGAGGCTGTGTATCGTAAGTATTTAGTTCTTAAATGCAGTAATAAATTTGTGGCTTCATTTTAGGCTCAAAAATATATTAATTTTACCGTAACCATTTTATATTAGAGCTTATGGACATAACTTACTCACACATTTATGGTTTTAGGATTTGTCAAAATCGTGGTTGTGTATGTCCAACATTTAGCCTAGAAAATGATAGGTTCCTGGCTAAGGTTAAAAGAAATCCTATAACCACACCGGAGTCGCTAATAAAGTATTTTCTTGCTTTAACTTTAATCACGGTGATTTTAGTGTTTGCTTGACTACAAAAATTCCCGCCTGGATTGTAAACATTTACCGACAAAAGGAACAGTGAGCCAACGTCTTCGCTGCAAACCGAGAACAAAGGCTGAAAACTACGCCATTTTGTTTCAGTTACAGGTAACTTTGTGTTCGCTTTGAGAAACGTTAGATGTTTTATTGAATTAGTCTCCTATTAGAAATTGTGGCTTGTACTGTAGAGGCAATGTCTCTATTGTCTTTTCTACTTTTGTTTTAGGTATTTTTAAAATATAAAAAATACTAACGATCTCGTTAAAAGGTAAACATACGTAATTACAATGCCTAGTAAAATTATTTGGAACCATGTATTTTTCCGGTGTACTAAAACAAAGAAAATAAATAAAAAATTAGATAAAGTTACTTTTAATTCAAGTTATAATACTATACTCATAGCTTTTAAATTAATGGTTCGGGGAGAATACCCATTTTTAATCGTGTAAAAAGTATAACATGTATATTGCCAACACAATATAGTGTCTTGTATGTTTTTGAAAATATGTTAGTGGTTCGATAAATTACATGCAATAAAAAATTTCATAAAAAATGTGAAAACTATTACACTATATGTCGAACTTATACCAGTATTGTTTCAAGCTTTCTTAGACTACTGTATTATTACTCTATCTGGACTGAATTTACTATCGATCATGACAATTTACTATCTCACATGGCAATATGAAGCATGTTCTGAGTTTAGCTTTACCATACAATAAATCTGGAAAAGATGTCCGGGAAATATGTCCTCTTATCGGCTACAGTCCGGACAGTAGAGGATTATAATATTATTTTACTGTCGGATACAATATCCTCATTGAAATGAAATTTTTTAATTTTGGCAATTTATATACTTGCAGTATAGTTTTGTGTTAACATTTAAAATTTTTGTTATTTTTAAAGCCTTATAAATATGAAACATTTTGAAAATAATAAATAATAATAAAAAAAATTATTTATATAATAAAAAAATCTTCCTCTAAAATGTCCTTGCAAGGCATGGTTTCCAAAACATTGGCAGCATTACCCCGCTGAATTATAAGGCTAAGCCTCTTTGCGAAATAACTCCCAGCTCTTTTGTCACCAGAGACAAGAACAAGCTTAGTCGACAATTCTGATATAAACTTTCGTGTTTCAAAGACGACGCTCCCATAGTCCCCATTGCCAGCGCCGTAAATAGGTAACTCTCCATCAAATTACTAACGACGATTTATATAGCGTTACAGCGTGTTACATTTTATCTTACTAAAGCATATTGGTGTAATGAAGAGTTGGGTGTCTCTGATTCGAGCTTAAATAACGTTAAAATTTCGACTGACGATCTATCCCAGCTCTAGATGTTACTATGAGTATAGAAAATAAAATTTAGGCAACAAATCTCTTTACACATAGCAATAAAACCAATATTCGTTGGCAGTCATAAATCGATTTGATATTAATATGTTCTTATTTGATATATCCAATTATTCGATACCAAAATCAAATTTTTTACTCGCCCGTATATAAGAATCCGTGTCGCGCGGAGGGCCGGCCCGCGGGGCACCTTCAACAGTTTCGCAAATTAGACTAATTTGATGAATCAGGGCCTCCAACTGGACGAAATACAATTTTTCTAATACAACTGACATGACATTTTATTTGTAATTGGATTAACTAAGACCTAAAAAAATATAATATACAAATCCCTGAGTCATTTGATTGACACGATCTGAAAATATCTGGTTATTGTTCAAATACCGTTAAAAATATACTTGAGAGCAAAGAAATCGCACACCTTAGTGTGTTCAGTTTTGACCAACTTATTTAAAGAAAATATGTAACC
>DWMG01003468.1:0-11872 GCA_018244855.1 Elbella merops
TTTTCTATGTACCAAAATATAGTGATTTATACTCTAGTTGACAGAAAGTTTTGCACGGTTATAATATATGTACTTAGAACTCAGTAATTAAGAAAAGTGTACTACATAAGTTAATTCTGGAAACAAAAGTATATTGATGAATCTGATGAAGTATAAAATTTAATAGGACACAGATAAAAAAGAAAATTAGACGACAATTGACGATAAACGATTGAAAAGCAAAACTAACTCGACAGTCTTGATAGTGAGCTTGGCGGGCGAGATGTTGTTGGCGAGCGCGTGCTGGTGGATGTGCAGCGCGGCGAGGCGCAGCGCCACGTCCGTCTGCAGCTCGGGCGCGAACCGCTCCTGCGCCACGTCGTTGCAGCACTGCATGTAGAGGTAGTCGAGCGCGGCCAGGTCGCGCTGCGCCAGCGCCGCCGCCGACGCGGGCACGAACACGGCGCGGTACAGGCAGCGCATCTTGTGCGCGCCCGGCCGCGCCGCGATCTGGAACGTTCCAACGCACGCTCACTACGCCGTTCGACTTCTTAGTTAGACGTGAGTTAACCATACACATCAGAGATATCAAATCATAGATATCAAAATTAATTCATATTCCCAGGTTACGATTAGTTAATAAATTATTTTACTTTTTGTGGACCTTTCAAAAACCCCTTTCAAATTAAGGGGTTATCCCTTTACGATAAACGCAATTCTCCACAAGACGAAATCCTACTCACTCTTGCTAAAGACTCCTTAGGATCTAACAACGTCAGTTTATTCCGCTTCAAACTTTTCACGTGCTCCACCACTAAACTGAAGTGCTCCTCCGCTGTGATGCACAGCTTGTCCTTGAGACTGCTGACCACGTCCGCCACGGTAGTCGTTGTATCGTATTTAAACGACTTGGTCTGGCCGTTCTCCAGAAACACCTTTAGGACGTTCGCCATCGGAGGCAAGCAGAGGTCGCCGAGAGAAAATGCCGACGGCTAGAATGTATAGAAAGATACCGTTTATTATAAAATAAAAGATATGTGAAAGTTATCGTTACCATATGTTTTGTAATTGGTACGAGTACATACATTACATAAACATGCAATTAAAGAATTTACGTTTCCTATATTCATATTAAAATTATTGGTGATCATCATTATTAGCAAACTCATTAATTTTATTAGTAATTATTGATAAAGATTTATAATCTTTCAAAAACAGAAACTTATCTGTCCTCAATTACAAATCATAATAGATAAGTTTTTTGTTTGCCTACTTCATGTATATGAGACTACCCTTGAGATTCGTCTAAGAAAATAATTAAAACATACATTGACTGTTGACGGTTGACTGGCAGAGAATGCTTTTAGCATTATGTAAGTCCGCCTTTTTATTCCTGTACTATTTTGTAAGGTTTAAAAAAGAATAAGATAATCGTAATATGATACTTACTGGATACATGGGTGCTCCGTTCAGCTGAACAGAATCAGCAAACCTGACCCTCGGAGGCCTCGCTCGCAGTCTGGCTCTCTTAGCAGCGGACAGCAGCGCTGACCTCCTCGCCGGGTTCCCGCTCCGCGCCGGCTGGCACACTCGCAACGTGACCCGGTCCGCACACGCTCGTACCGCGGATATGACATGCTCCCTCGCCGCCATGCTGACATCCTCGCCGTTGACGCACAGGATTTGATCACCAGGTTCTAACTGGAAAGTCATTAAAGCGTGCTGCCAACAATGGATATGTGATTAGTCGATAACATTGGCAACTCCTTTGGTGTTGCTAATGTCCATAGGCGGTGGTTGTCACTTACCGGGCAGGGTACATCTGCATAATAGGTAAATATAATAAATATGTGCCTCGTGAAAAACGTCGCGGATTTGGGAATTGAAATTCTTGGAGGCTGGAATGATTCGTTGTAATAAAGGACAAAAACAATTTGTTTTTGTAAAGAATAGAGGAGGTGCACCCTGCTGCAACAGACGAGGCTCTGGCGACCGGCTGATTGCGGTATAGCGCAGCCTAAATAGGCACGGCTAAATGCCCT
The DNA here is from genome assembly GCA_018244855.1 of Elbella merops. NCBI lineage: Eukaryota > Metazoa > Arthropoda > Insecta > Lepidoptera > Hesperiidae > Elbella > Elbella merops. The sequence goes on from DWMG01003468.1 coordinate 2,022, forward strand.
GGCCGCCGACGGGCAGTAGCGTCGGCGGTGCGAAAAGCTGTGCAAAGCGATCTTCAACCCGCATGCCCAGCGAGGAGATTACGGACATATACCCCCTTTTGGGGGAGGCCTATGTCCAGCAGTGGACTGAGATAGGCTGATGATGATGATGATGTAAGAATAGATCTGCACTCAACGCCCATGTACAATCAAAATCCAATACAACCTCGTATGAAACTTAAAGCATTATGGATCATTCCCTCTGAAGTGTTGACAAATTGATGATTCTGATGGCTGATTTTACCTTTCCAACGCTGGGAGAGTTGTCTGTGACGAATCTGACTAGAACAGGTCGCTCGGAGCCGGCCACGAAGCCGAAGCCGAGCTCTGGATCTCTCTCGAGGAGCACATCGCGCGGCGCAGGCGGCGACTCGCACGAGCTGCCCTCTGGCGCCACGTAGGTCGTCGTTTTGTTGATGTGGCTTTGAGAAAGTAATTGTGAAAATTTAATTGTGGCATAAGTCAAATGACAGTCGATTGATCGCAGTATAGCACAGTCTAGCAAGGTAGAGGTAAATGCCATGGGGACTGACGGCCATCAACGTAGACGGTGCGAGTTGCTGTGTTACACAGTAAAGCAGGTTGATGATGTGATGAGATGTATACATAATGTCTTGCTTCTGTCTCATTCTTCAGGCACACACAAAATGCATCAAACAAACCTCAGACCCAAATCGATATTTAAAATCTTCATTCATATGTCCACCAAATCGGGAGTGAAATTGGAGACACTACACGCTTGTTAGTTATTCTGGAATAAAATAGGCATAGCTTTAGTGGAAAACATCGTGACTAGGGTAAGGTGTAAATGATGAAATATGCCTTAAAATTGCTACTCATTACATTCATTGCTCAACATTACAAATTAACAGTGAAGGGCACTAAGAGAATCAGTAAATTAAATCCAAGAAATTGAAATGAGAGCTCACTTGATGTAGTATGATTTCCCCTTGCTATCCAGTGCCTGCTCCCAACCGTATGGAAGGTCGTCCTCATCCTGGATGCTGCAGCTGAAGCTTCCGTCCCGCGTAGGCCAGCTTTCCGCAGGAGGTAACCAACTTGCGGTTCTCGTGATATGGCTAGAAGGAGAAAACAATTCGTTATTTTTTCATTAGATAATATTGAAAATTAGATGATATACAATTGAATATTTCATTCTGACTTTAGAACATATTAATATTGAATATTTCATTCGATTGATATTGAAAATATTAGTTGACTTGATACTGTTATTTTAACTGTCTATAATAAAAGAAAAAAGTAGACTTAATTAAAAAATATTTTAAAAGAAAACTGACTACAAATGATCATTTGCTTCCTGGCTCCAAGGAATTGTAGCTGCTTTGTAATTAATGTAACAGGAGCAATCCAGACACTAATTAATACATTCCCGTTTTTCTGGAGTTAAGGACAGAATATAAATCAAGTTTATATACAACTAAGAGAATTGGCTGTTTTTAAAAATAACTTTCTTCAAAGGAGTTAGGCAACGAAAAGGGTTGCTACTTAATAATTTATTCCGTTATGTAAAAAATACAGTTGTGATTCTGGTTACTGAGCCTGAGGTTGTGGGTTCGATTCTAATCTAGGAAAAATATTTGTGTGGTGAACATTGGAGGATTGGACTACTACTATTGGAAGGGAAATTATCTATGTTGTATCAAGAAATGTGTATATACGAGTACATAATATAAAGTATGTATATCATTATTATCATTATCATTATCAGCCTAATTCCGTCCAATGCTGGACATAGGCCTTTCCAATAGCATGCCACTGAGCTTAATATTCAGTATCTATTTAGAAATGTGCATCTAAGAATTAAAGAAAATACTAATACGTATATCTCCCAAACAGCACTTGGTCAGCGTGGCAGACTACTATGCTAAGCCCTTCCCAGGTTGAGAGAAGACCGATGTATACCTGTACAACGATAAAAGCAATACTGATGATGACGATGACTAGTAGGTAAATACCGACAATAGATGTACACATTATCTATATTTAAAAACCCACCTGTGTTGATTACTGAGAACAGCATCATATGGCCTTTTTTAAATAGGACTTGCTTGCATTTGACTAATATCTCACCTGATGGTAAGCGAGATGCACCCTAGGATATAGTACGCTTGCCTAGAAAGCACTTATTAACTCTTGGAATAGTTCCAGGTATTCAGGCTTCAGCGTAGTAACAATTCTAATGTTTTAACTCAGTAGATAAGACTATATTCAAACTAACAAGGTTCCCGCGGAAACTTGCCTTGAGATAATAGTTTTGTACATCACTCATAATGGATAGGGCTATGTGAATTCCCTTGTTAATAAGATGTGATAGCCTACTGGGTTCTAAAAGCAAATCCGTTAGTAATGTTCTAGAATTATATATTTTTTGCTGTAATAGCGAAGGAAATAATCATGACATACTAAGGTACTAACAATAAGTACATAATATGTATGTGTATATATTTTCAAATGCACACATACTTTAAATATCCTGGTTGGGAATCGAACCCGCTACCTTGCGCTCAGTATACGGTATCAGTAACAACTAGACCATTAGATTAGTGTGAGTCGTCAGCACCAACATTATAATTATAATATTACCTAATCATCATTGAAATATTATTGCAGCGGTCTCAAGTACCAAAAGCTTTACGTAATCCAGGAGTTACAGGTGTACACGAGATAATCTGTTTCCCGAGGGAGAGCCGCGCAGGACAAAGTTACCAAATAACATTCGGTCTTAAGCGGTTTTCATTATGCACGCCTCTGTGCGGGGAATTAGATGACTGTGCAATGTTAATGAACTATTACACTCTAAGCGTTATATGGGCGGACAATTCTAGAAGTTTCGAAGCCTGTTTTAATATTCGACGTTTCGTAAATCACGAAATGGACAATTCTAGAACTTTCGAAGCCTGTTTTAATATTCGACGTTTCGTAAATCACAAAATGGACAATTCTAGAACTTTCGAAGGCTGCTTTACTAGTAAACGTTTAGCGAGTATCAATATTTAATGAAAATGTACGTTTCTTTTAATCTCTAATAGGACTATCCCAAAAGACATACGTAAGCGGATACATTATGTTACTTCTACTTTTACTTGCGAATGTTATTTTGTATTTTATGCTGTCAATATGTGTCATGAACCAGGTATGTATATTATATTTATCCTTTTACGGAACATTTTGATAGATTAATGGCCTAATAGCCTAATAAATGTTGTATTACGAAATGCAATCTTTTTTCATACCGCTATCGTATTTTTAAATGGATTCATATTTAAAATAAAAAATGCGTTTAACAAAACCACTAAAATAATCCGTTTTGGTGTTCGTTATAAGTGTATACCTAACGCATATTCAATGCATAGAAACCCCTATAATATCTTGAAGGCAATTTTAGTTCGTTCTAGTTCAAGGGTTGAAAGCCCTGGAAGCCTCTCTCTGAAGAGAGATTCAAAAACTTGTGGATTATGCATTGTTCGAATGCCAATCTCTACCAATATCTTTCTACTAATATCTCTACTCTACCAGTCCGCCCTGAAGTAGACGACATATTAATTTGCATTGCGAGTTATTGGCCTCCAGTTATGAGGCCAAATGCGACATTTGCACATAAATTAAGCACACCATCTAAAGGACGTGTGAAGTGACGAAAAAAATAACATAGAACCCAAAACAATGTGTACATAAGGGCTAATAAAGTGGAGGTGGCGGGGTAATGAACCCGATTATCTGCTATACCGCGAAATAACATACAATGATGGCATTTAGTGAGTGTTGGCTTAGGGCCTGTGGGAAAGCTACCGCTTATTACTTATATTTTCTTTTCTGTGACAAGTGACTCATTTATATTTAGTTCTGATGTTCTTATACGCATTTTTATAATCATTATCATCAGTCTGTCTTTATACACGGCTGGATATAGGGCTTTGCTAGCGAGGATACTTTTTTTAAATTAGCAGAAAGAAAGTAAGAAGCACAAGAGCTACGAACGATTCCAATATTAAATATTCATTTCTGTCTGAGAACTTCGCAAGTCCACAGACAAAAAGAAACCATAAACAACAAACAAATGAAATTGCGAGTGTTGCCACATAAACTGTGAACTTTGGCCATTTCACGTAATGCCCACAAACACTTGTAACAGTCTCAGAACAATTTAAGCTAATAATGTAGAAAGCATTTTTATCAGAGTAGGTGGACTTTCGTTTTCCCCAGAGACATGTACTTTTCGCAGAAATAAAGACTGTAAATGACTCGTCGTAATTTATAAACTTTTATAGACTTTGATGTATTGTTCTAATACGAGTAGTTAATTATAAGATGTTTTCATACTACTTAAGACGATATTGACTAATTTAATTATTTTTGTTAGCTCATCTCCCCATCTATACCGCAGATAAGTGTTCTATGTGTATAAATAACGTTGTTATCATCTAGGACGGATGGAATAGGAAGCATTGGTGGTGTTATAAATCAGTTTTAAACGTTGGCAGAAGCTTGAGCTCTATCTAATATGGATAAAGTCATTAAATAAAACTGTATGCGAATAAAATTATAAGAATACTAAAATAACCGCAACATTAGTATATAGTTATATACCAAATGGGTGATCTTCACAAAGTTTACACATAAATAATAAAAGTACGACAGACATGCAAAAACTTGTTCCCCTTACAACGCGATAACGAGATAGACGCTACCCACATACATCGTGTAGTTACGTATTTATTGTTCCTTCGAGTTAGTTGTTCAACTGTCAAATGTGACGCGGCGAAATCGAGAGCCTGCCATTGTCATAACGATGTTTACTTTCGATGAATGACAACTGTACAAGAAGCAGGTATAATGAGAATATTACGCAATTTATTTCAAAACAATTTCGTTGCCTGATAACTAGGTACTGTTTGTGAATGTAATTAATAAAAAAGCAAAATATTTTAATTTGTCACGACCATACCGTATATATTTTCGACTGTGCAATTTTATTCTTGTTATGACACCTGTCAACGTGATAATCGGGAAGCAAGTTACACGACCTAGTTATATAAAAAAATTGAATGAAAAGGACCTCTTTAATATGAACGAAAAAAACTTGCATATGTTGATTACGATGCCTTTGTTAATGACGCGGTCATATCGTGAAGAAAATAAAAGTAAATACAAATTAAATTGTGCGTAAAACACGCGATTTTTGTGCTAAGTTCACATTCTATATTGCTCCAACGCGCTGACCTGTAAGGGATGTGAGGGTGAGAACAACACATTATTTTTCCGAGCTCATTTCAATATATAAGCGGAGTTTAATGTATCACCGGCTTGACTTTTGTTGAAGTCAAGGTCACTGGTCAAGTCAAGGTGCAAAAAGAAAGTTACGGGTATTTAGGGGCAGATAATATGCGACTGAAATTATATTTCAATAGACAGCTATTTCACAGCAATGAAAAGCTTCGTTCTTTTTAAAAAGGAAATTTCCTTTTTAAATTCCTTTTTTGTATTATATTCATGGCAATTTAATTCTACTATAATTTCATAATGACTCTTTTATTTACTGTGCACTTTTTTTTTACATCAAAATGTACCAAAAATCAATGTTTTATGTTTCATTTTCTTCATCATCACCATCATTATCATCAGCCATAGCACGCCACGAGTCTCGATCTTCAGCATTTCGCATCATTTACTTTAATTTCTTTCCACAGTAACATTTAGTGTTGGAAGCGACGACACCGGGCAATGTAAGTGGCAAACGTAATAATACGTAACGGGTGGGGGTGTATTTAAATTTAATGGGACGTCATGTAACGCGTTCCCCGGAGACGAGCCGCGGAACGTTTAGTTTCCTCGCGAAATTTAAACGCTAACGCTAATTTCATATATTAATATCACTATAGCCAGAATTTCAGGGTAATGGAAGAGGTATCTACTCGTATATAATTCGCCCGGGGTATTACCAGCACTTATTTCATAACGCAGCGAGCATCTAATGCAAAATATATCTATTCGCCACTATCTCACTGCAAACGGCGGGAGCTCATGATGAAAAACCTCGTACAGGCCTGAGACTAGTTGGGCCATCCCAAAAACCGTACGTAAGTTAAGCCGGTCCATACGAGTATTTAATCATGAACATCTCCAACCTTACGGATCTCGCGTGTTTCGTCTACATCCATCACTTTCTTTACCCCTGCCCGCTGGTTTCGGATTCTTCTAATCTTTTTTCTACCATGAAGCATTTGTTGCTATAACAATTTGTTTTTCAATATAAGGAGTGATTGAGTCTATGTAAGTGTATACTAGAAGCGACCTTCCGAGTCTTATAAAGTAGCTACGCCCGAGTCATCAACTTTGATACTAACTGGAGTTACATTCATATTAACATAAGCTGACTAGAATCGTATTACTCGTACAGTCCAGATTATTTTTAATCTTATTACTACTAATACTTATAAACGATTATTACTAACTGAACTAATTAACACTTACAGTCGTATTCCTATAGTCCTGATGTAAGCTAAGTATATTATGTAAGGTTGCAAATGCTATGGGCGGTTACGGCCTTTTGTGACTGTTGCGAGCTCATGTTAACTGTTATATTGCCCTCCGGCTAGGTGGAGTGACGATATACGCAAAATGGCTGGCAGTGGTTGGATGTCAAGAGCTGCAGATCGAGCTCAGTGGCGTGCCATTGAAGAGGCCTATGTCCAGCAGTGGACGGGAGTAGGATGATGATAATGATGATATTGAAATGTACCTACATATTTTCTTTCAGTTTCTAGAGGCTGGAGGGCGTTTATTTGTTTGGGAGGCAATGGCAAACCTTTGCGGAAAATGACTTAATTGCTAAATATTAAGCAGTCCATAAATTGCAGAATACACGTATAAAATAATACAGTCATTTTGAATACCGAGACATCGATATATTTTCCAACCCGCATGCCCAGCGTGGAGATTATGGGCATAAACCCCCTTTTGGGGGAATCCTATGTCCAGCAGTGGACTGAGATAGGTTGATAGTGATGGCGATAGTGATATAATATTGAATCAATTTATAATCAATTAACATCATATACGGCTATTGTCTTTTCATGTTGCTGTAGCCCAAAATATCTAGTCATTAAGATCACAATGGAAATGTTAAGGTAAATGTAACAAAGTCGTTAGATAAATATCCGTTCCGTTATCGTCGTTAGATAGTAACAATCGAATAAGGCAGGAAACCGGATGATCAACAAATATTATTTAAGATAAGCTTCCTTATAAGGTGTTGATATGTTTTTGGATAGGTCGGGACAATCCTGTGTATAATTTAACGTGTATATTTCACGATGTGTTGCTCTGAAATGATGAGTTAATTATTTATCGATGAATTAAATTTAAATTAATATAATTAAAATTGCTTTATTCAATTACACTTACACTGGCAACTCTTAGAGTTCTCTGTAATTATAACATAATTATGAATAATTTAATTAATCCTTCCCACTCAATACTCAAGCTGTATTTAAGCTCCATTTGATTTCTTGTTTTGGTTGAAACAGCTGTGTAAAAGCAGCAGAGACCCTGCCCAAAAACGCTAGAAATAAAAAAATAATTGCATTTTAGAATCTCCTTTACGTCCTGTAACTTATATTATTTAAGTACTTCAGAATTTAAGCAGTTTGTGTTGTATAAAATTTACAAGCCGTTTTTTTCATATGTGACTGCCTCTTTGGCGCGGGGTTGCATGCGCGGCTGCCGATCGAGAGATCCTGTGTTCAAATCTATTGGATTTTTCTAATTTAGAATTTTTAGTAGTGACTCGGAGTCTGAATCTGTGCCCGGTGTATAGCAATAGGGTCACCCCACCTATTCCATGGGACTTAAACGTAACTGACGATGACTGATATGATATGATACTTCCACGACATTCATGAAACAAAGTTCTTTATTACCGGTGCAAGTGCTTGCTTGTCGCTTTGAATCATATATATATCATGGGATTGTCCGTGATTTCTACATAAAATGTTTGGTAACCGTATTCCTACACGTTATCGTGCGAACACAGGGGATCCGCACGTGAATAAAATATGACCTTTCCGGAGTCATTCGTAACATACAGGTAAATATGGAGCCCCTTTATTTTACGTGCTGTAGTAGGAGTTGCTTTTATGAGGTGTTTTTGTATGGAAATACGCGGAGAATACTACGTGAAAACACGGTATGTATATCTACTGATGATACTGGCAATTATTTACATAGAAAGACTTGAATAAACCGGAAGTTATAAAATCATACCTCACATTGTATTGCATGAACCGTAACGGAAATTGCAATAACAAAGGCATTTAACGTAAATAAATATTACACATATGTATATTTTAACAAAGGCATAATTAGTGTGTTACATCCGGATTGTGATATCCACGGATATCACAATCACGTGATATCTACGGAGAGTCAATATACGAAGATCGAAAAGTTTTACTGCTGTAGGCAACAGTGTTTGATAATGATTACCCCCTTCAAATAATTCAATAAACGCTGCCGATTTTTACTCAAAATGTACTGTAATGTGTAAAACCCAATAATAAACTTGCGCAAAATTTCATTAAAATTCACCAAAACAATACAATCAGCGTAATGCTATAAACTAAATTGAGAAGCCGCATTGAAAAACAACACTTAATTAAGAAATAATTAGCCGAAACATTTGCTTATCAATTAGTTAAACTTAGTTCAGGACGACGGTTATCCTCGAGTGAGGTATGTACGGACGTTTGCCATTGCTACATCGATTTTAGAAATTGCGTACTTAACGAACAATGTTATTTGTTCATGATTTATAGAGTTATGTATATTTGTCGGCTTAATTCAAACATAGTTTTCCGTACAGCCTGATTAGGTTTGTTCCTATCCAAGGTCCTTTTTCATGCAATCCTGTCTATCTCCCGCCACTAGTCCAAAAGGTCAGTCAGTATAACCTTGGAGAAAGGGTACCGAGCAACCTTATTTAATAGTAGAAAAGTATCACGCTGTGTACGATTATCCGTAGGGGTGAACGTGACTAAAATTGAACACCCAACAGTGTCGTAACACGCCTGAGCCTGTAGTTTACGTGTTAAACTTCGAACGACTGAAACTGAATTTGACCTCTTTAACCATTTATTTCTGATTTTCGACATTAAAATCCTTTAAGCGAAACTACTCTGAGGAATTCTCCGAGCGTGGTTACACAGTATTTTTTTTTTTTAATAGGAACGAAAAATACACTTATTTTTGGACTGTTATTGTAGATATACATATTTGAAAGAAGAACGATACATGATGATACCAGGGTTGGTATGGATTATGAAATTCCTCGTACGACAACTTCATATCTGAAGTTTTTAATAAAAATATCTTCAAAAGGCATTTCGCCGTGTTTTACAGCTCTATTATAGTCTGCACTTATTGGCTATTTCAAAATTCTCTATTCGATACCAGAAAGCGAACGAAACCGTTTGAAAAAGATCTATATTGACTTCAAAAATACATTTTTAGAGTACGCTACGAGGCGGTAATTCATTTTCCTCTCCACTCCGCCAATAATTTCCTAAACGATCCCTGAAACGCTCCTGAATTTTCAATACGCTAGTTTATGTCCAACAAATATATCATATAGACGAAAAAAAAAGTGTCAAGAATTTGATATAGTATCAGGGCGCGATGGCGCTCATTGGGGGAGGTCTATGTCCAGCAGTGGACTGAGATAGGTTAATAATGATGATGTTGATATAGAATCCAATTAATGCGCATTTTCAGTTCTATTCAAATTATTTATTCGC
>DWMG01003469.1:0-11872 GCA_018244855.1 Elbella merops
CGTATATCGTATTATTAATAAAAAGTCCTTGCGAGATCATTACTTCGCGAGCCCGTGGAGCTGTGAGCAGTTCATATAACATGATGTACGAGTAGGTACTTACTACAGTCTGCGCAAACTTCAATACCGTCTGGTATTTGCGTGTTAGGTATTTCTCTTTGGTTAAAAAATAAGATAACAGTAAACCTTTTACTATTTACACAAATATAAAAATAGCACATACTAGAATCTACTGGAATATAAATAACTTAAAAATTACGTTATGTCTGTAAGAATACAGATATCTGACATTGAGTATTCTGCTCATTTAGTAGGAGACCTGACGAAACGATATAATGATTAGAACTGCTTAACTTCAACGTAAGCAGTATTACCAAAACTTATAAAAATGATCAGAAAAGTTTTAGTTTTAACCATTAATAATATTTTATTTTGTAAACAAATGCATTGTTTTACTAAGGCATTAAATAATCGTGGACATAGCAAGGTACTGGCTCGTTAGAGTAGAGAACGTGCGCAGCGCTAATGATGATCAATTGTTCAATATTTGCTCCTTCGGACTGTTACTTGATAAGCCAATAAAGGCATAAAACGTACCAACAATAAACTGTAACGCCAATTTATAAGTACCAGCGGCCGAGCAGCGATCAAGACTCGATCGTAAATCATAAAACAAACAGATGAGCGTTGTCTAGCTTCTAATGTCAAAGACGATACTTTTATAAATCTTCCCTCCGTCGCATGGCTGACATTGGCAATGAGAACGTAAATCATAAAGGGTTTATTCATTTCAATTTAAGACGTTTGAAATACATATTACACATACATTTTAGCTTTCTGCAGTCCTCTATATATTTTTTTTCCATCCTTGGTTTGGCATTTTGTGCGACTACAGACAAAATAATATTAATCGGCTGCCATATTTAACCACATACGTGAGAGGATAAGAGCCAAAAATTTAAATCTGTAATGTTAAGTTGGAAAAATCAACATATATGAAACTTTGCATGTTTAATAAGACAACCATCCCCCTTATCTATACCTTGGGTATTTTATTTGTATATATTGTTTATTTAGTGTTTTCTATGTATTGTATATATTCTTTGATGCACTTTGGCTAATAGGGACAGTTTTTGGTATACTTATTCTTTCCCGAAAACACTGTAATAAAAATAGTGCCCCAATGCAAAGAAAGAAAGAAAAAAGAAACATTTTTATTTGCAATATGCACACATACACGTAATAGAAGCGTTAAGATATAGAAATTCAACAAATACAGCAACTGCAGACTGCACATATTACAAAATGTATCCTACTCAGCATTATACTGAAAGTCCAGAACCAACCAGCGCTGATCTTCCGTGGGGGCCAATAAAGGAAAGATTAGTTTATAAAATGGCTCACATAATTAATTTTATCGATAATACGGGCTTGCCTAAAATGACTAAGTTGTTACTATAACCTCTTTTTACACTGGACCCGTCGATACACGTTTGTACAGTGTGTATCTATGTGTGGGTGCAGTAGTGTGCGTTGCGTTTTTGTGATTAAGTTAGTGTAGTTCTTATGCATTTGTTTTTTAAAAATATTAACATTCTGCACTTCTTCTCTATATAAACTATAAGTGTGCCAAATTTCATACAACTCCGTCCGCGCAATATGCGTAAAAAGGTATACAAAGTTTTTGCTTCACGTATTAAAGATTCCAAATACAAAAGTCAAACTCCATAAAGATCACAGATAAAAAAGTTCTTTATAATCTGTGGCAACATTCGGTCGTATTATATTTTTTTACTGCAAAAGCACTTTTTTAAGAAGGACATCATTACTGCAGTGCTAGGGCCACGCTTCACGGTGGCTGCACACACAGGCGCAGTGGCTGTCGTGAACCGTACCGAACAATCTTGCTACTATGGCTGTATGGATATAAAAATGTAACATAACAGAATCTTTTAAGATTACATTGCTTTTTATTAATTTGCGAATTCAAATATGAAAAATAATAATAATTGATTTAATTTTTACTTAATTGACTGACTCGTTGGTCGCGTTGGTTGCAAGTACGACTGCCGATCGGGAGGTCCCGGGTTCGATTCCTGGGTCGAACATTACAAAATTTTCTAATTCAGATTTTCTAGTAGTGGTTCGGAGTCTGGATGTGTGCCCGATGCATGGCAATAGGCTCACCACTAATTCCATTGTGGGGCGTAAACGTAACTGGTGAAACGTGGAACTGTTCTGCATTCCTCTGCCTACCTCCATCTTCATCCATCCATCCATCACCTTCATCCATCAGTTGGTGTAGGTAATATGTACTTCTTATTCACAGCTCTAGCCATCATTGTAACTTACATAGATGAATGATAATCACATTTCGAATCTTATGAAGAAATGTACCAATTAAAAAAAACTAATTGCTATTGCATATAACTTCCATCAAAAGTACTTTACAATCGGTGCATCAATGTTTATATAAACGAAAGAAACACAAATAGGGGTTACTAACAAAAAACTACAAATACGACAGAATCGCGTATTAATTATTTTCTCCCTATTTAGGTAAACCTTTTAAAAAAGATTTAGGCATAGGTACAAAATATTGACATATATATTTATAAAATATAACGTTATAATAATAAATACAACGTAGCATAAATATAAAACAACATGTAGGCCATTGCTGTGTCATTTCCAACTGCAAATCACAAGTAATAATAAACCCAACTCTCACCAGGTGGCACAGTCGCCTTGCAGTAGAGGTCGGTTGGCATCACCACCACGTTCGTTCTGCCATCAAGCCGCTGTGTAAGCTGTATTGTCTTGGCATGCATTTCTAAGTAAGCTGACACACATTAAACAACGTACTATTGTTTGATCTGGTCTAGAATGTAAGTCCAAGTACCTATATATAGTCCAATTATAAATATAAAGCAAGAAAAGTAAGAAATTTAAAAAGCTAATCGTAAAAGTCGGTAGATACTTTTCTTTTTATCTACAACTCTGTTATCTATAGCACATAAATAACCCTTGATATAAAATAAGAGAAGGAAGTGTACTTTCTGGTTTAAATTTACAAAAGCTTGCCGTCTTTTCACATTCAAGTCTTTGATAATATTTAGTACGATTTCAAATATCAAATTACTTTATTTACCACCCTAGTTAAATTAACGATAGAATTGTTTAGGTAAAGAAATTAAAACACGCGAACTCCGTAATGTCTTTCAGAAATGGGTACCACACTTCCGTTGCTCGACCGTCACGGCAATAGCCACATGGTAGACAGTCCACTACGGCTCCTAAGCTTGAAACTCAAAACAATGGCGGATGCAACATAACTATACTTAACGATATGCACACATATTGCAATTGTTATTTTTATGCAATGCTAATTAGTCTTAACAAATTAAAATAATTTCGAAATGTTGCCACAAAAAATAATGGATTGTAAATAATATCACAATGTTAAAGATGCTTTGACTGCATATAAAGTTTACACATAATTTTCTTGTATATGTAGAATCTAGTAAACAATCTAAGTAAATGAAGACAGATGAGACAGTAAGTGTTTACCGTCGCCCATGCTGGTTTGTCACAGTAGACAAGACGCCATTATGGCGCTGGCTGTTGAAAAGAGCTCTTTTCGTGCCTCCTAATGAAGAGACTGGTATGTATTTTACAAGGATGCTATCCTGGTTTAGAATGCTCTGATATGTGCAAATGTAAGCAAATTATATAGTCATGACCTCCTTTGCTTATTTAACTCTGTAAATAAATGATGTTAGAGGTCTGCCGTTATGCGCGCATCACGCAAAAAGTACTGGATACATTTAGGTATTTTTTTTAGTTTAACTTCTTAGACACTTGGTCGATATCTTGATCAGAAATTATTGCGATATACTTGTTTAACGTAAAGTTATCAAAGTTTTAAGAAACTACAATTTTAGTGATTTTTAATATTAGGAAAGTGATTTTTTTTCCATATATTTTCGTGTTTTCTGCTCTGTTCATAAAATATATTGTTAATATACTTACTAAATAACGCAGACGAAATTGCAGGTGTCAGCTGGTGCATAATAAGGTAATAATATCTGGACAACCGAACTTTTGACAACATTCTCAATTTCCAAAACCAATAGAATATTATCTCTGGACAGAACATTTACTAAGTTTAAAAGCATAGCATAAAAAGAGCTGTTCAATATAAGTAAATTTAAAATTGTTAACAGATTAAAGTATACCTTTTCCTTGCTAGTACAATAACAAAACGCTTGTTCACAAAATAATATGAAGCATATTATTTTTCTTAGTAAATAATAATGCAGCGGTCAGTACAAGAATAAAAACACGTCAACAAATTTACAAACGTACATACGTATTAAAGTTATCACAGACGAAGCTATAATATACATATAAATACATTTTGCTATAAAATATTATATTACAGCTAACTAACGCAGACGCTTGCTATGCTTTAATATATATCTTTCCGGACGTTATCTACACAATATGTGTTGCTATACCGAGATATGTTAAGCTATATCAATTCACATATTTTGCCGATGCAGGAAAGAGATATACAAACACTATAGCTACTTGTGCTGTGCCATAAACATTAGTATAGAAGTATATTGTAATATATCACGATATATATAATACGCCTGACTGTAATATATATTATACCTAACTCCGTCTGCCACGACCTTTACGCGTCACATAGCAAGTAGGTATAACAAACAGATGCGTAAGCCAATGTTACTTTGCGCTAGATCATGTGGGCAAAACGATTCAGTTGACAGGGTCCCCATCGTTGCAAATGAAATATATATAAGCAAATTAACAAATACAATAGTTTGCAACACACTAAACACAGTGTTTTTAGGGATAGCTATTGAGAAAACCTGTTAACTGTACTACGCTATACTATGACTGTACATCACGAAAGAAAATATCCAAACACCATCTGTTACTACAGATACTGAGTTACTTTTATAGACGATTCATTACCTTATTAAAGAAAAACTAAAAAAAAAACTAGCGTCATGCCTGTAATCCCCGCAGGGGTTGGCGGAGGACCTACTGCAGTACTTGCGATGTTTTACTTTTTAAAGAAATTGTATTAAATTTCAAATCCTGTTTCTATAAAGTATTAAATAGACATAAATGTTAAAAGAAACTTTAGGTAGTTTTGACGGATACAGTTTGTTCGCCTTTTTTGCAATACATACTAATGGCGTTTTCCACTACGTTCTGTTTAAATATTACTTGCCTTACTATTTCTAAGAGCGAAATCAGTATTTGTCAAATAATCGGTACTTTCCCTCTGTGAATATTTCATTTCATATTTCATTTAATATTATTTATTGTACAAACAAAAAAACTCTTATTTGTCTATGGTGTCCATCTGTGTCCTCCTACTTTATTATTAGGATGGGCTGAGTACATAGAGTAATTTGAAACTCAAGTTAAAGCTTTACTGTATTTGGTTTTTAATACTGGCCTTTACTGTTTGTTTCTGTTTCCATTTTCCTCTTTCTTGTTCTTTATCTAAAGGAGCCCGATAGAAACAGCGAAATACCTTTAAAGTAGACGTGCTTCACTATCCCAGATGTACATATATTTTAAATGCAATTGTGTCTTTACCAATAAAACGTGCGCTAAGACATTTAACAATAATAAATTTACTTAAATTGTAAAAAACATTGATTGTATATTGTTCACCTTTACGTATTAAAATATTTAGTTTCGTTATTGGCACACTATTATTATAACATAATTTGTATTATCCTAAAATCCTTTTTATCCCAGCTGACAACCCTGCAAGCCTGCAGAAATTTGCTGACAATGAACATCAGGTGGACGGTGCTACGGAATCACATTACTTTCCGTCATACGCGCTGTCTTGGGAATATTTCAGTCATATTTTATTATACACAGTAGCATTATATTGTTATTTGACAAGGTACTAGTGTCTTGCTTGCACTTGGTAGATGCAGGACTGGTATATTAGCTAGAGAACCGATTTCATTTTCAGGTTATCATGAATTGCGCAACGTTTACTGGAGCAGATCAAAAAAAGGAAAATAGTTCACCTCGCCAAATACATCAAATTATAAAAATCATACAAATAATAATTATTATTATATCGCCAATATCATTAAAGTACATTAATTAAAAACGAAAATTGCGTAACTATCAAATTTACACGAACACATTCACACCTGACAATTTTACAAGTAGCACACGACAGCTGCAAGTAAAATGCAGCTCAGCAAAAAATTATCGAACAATAATCCTAGACTCGCGGCGTACAATTGCGACTCTCTGCTTTCACATTCGTAACGACCCGAGCGGCCATTGCTGTTCATGCTCGAACACAGCTCAAAATCTACTGTACCTGTTTGATTATTGGCGTACTGAACGAGATACGTTAGCAACGTCTTACTTGGAACACAGAACAAGCTCTTACTTTTCAAAAAGAATCTTCTACGTGTTGACTCTAACAAACAAAATTGTGGCCAAGGTGAGGTTAGCGACATGAGCGGATGACTTGTATAACTTTTGTCTAGTTTAATAAACTCCTATATACTTACGCGTATGTACGAT
This sequence comes from Elbella merops, assembly GCA_018244855.1. Classification (NCBI taxonomy): domain Eukaryota; kingdom Metazoa; phylum Arthropoda; class Insecta; order Lepidoptera; family Hesperiidae; genus Elbella; species Elbella merops. Next base: position 6,604 of record DWMG01003469.1, read on the forward strand.
TACTTTAAAGTGTTAAATTTATAAAAAAAAACGTAACATCACACCTGTAATCCCCAAATTAGGCCGAGGAATGTAGTACACTCTCATGTTTCATCAATCACATTTACGTCCCCCTATGGACTAGATGGTGAGCCCAATGCCATGCCTATTTTTTATAAGTATATTGTATCGTATAGCAAATAAAATTGCTAATGTTTGGTATATTTTGATATTTGGCATTTTCTGCTACAAAGTGCAAAATAATGGAATTCCTTGCCAGTATCGATTTTTCCCGATGATTCAACTTGACATTACTCAAGACAAGAGTGAATCGGCTCTCTCTAGACAAATATACAGCATCCTAGGCTACATCTGTATACTTCAAATTTGTGCCTATTGTTATTTAAAATAACTGTTGCCTTAACATATACGTACATAAGTTAATTAATAAATAATTTGTTAACTGTTTTCGTTTAAAATTAAATAACTGTATGCATGTCACCTGTAGGTACGATTTGTAAGTTTCCAACACGATTTGTTACTTTTCTAAATCAGTAAGTGAATTGTACAAATCGTAATCATAATTAATATATGTACATAGTTCTTCGGAACATACACAGAACAAGAACAGAACAAGAAAAAACTATTATAATGGTGTATTTTTCAAAAAGCCCATTCCCTATATTTCCAAGCTTTTTTGTCATTTGCAATTCTTGAATTATTCCCATTCTTTTGACCCATCTTCAGACACACTACTATCCCCTAAAAATAGAAAAAATTATGGAAATATTAATCTATACATGTCAAAAAAATTTAACACGTTTTATTATAAATCAATCAAAAATTTTCAAAACGACACACAAGAGAAATTTATTCAGTAAAAGAAAAATAATAATCTGAATTATATATATATAAAAAATAACTTTTTGTAGGTCAAATAAGGCCAGATGTGGTGCAGTGACAGTTTCAGAAGTCGCCGGTCAGTTGCCACAAAATTGTATTACATCAGTTTGATATTCTTAGAATGGCTAAATATTATATGAATGTGTCAATGGTCATATATTACAAAAACGTGTTTTAGAAATGTATTCAAATCAGTAAATAAGTCAACAAACAAGTAAAACGAAACGTTCCCTAAGTGTAATTTGATACGGACAGTCATAGATACCATAAACAATTTTTGGTGAACACTCGGATCCTTGGAATATTACAACATACATGTTCTGATATTTACTTGTGTCGCTACCTTTTTAATAAAATTATTTTTGGTCACCTGCCTAGTTAATTAATGAACGGCGCTAGAAGAAAATCTAATAGACAGAAACAAAACGCTGGGAACAAGCCTGAGACCACGGCATCAACTCTAACATCACATATTGCGAACTTTTGTAGGCTATGGGAAAAGGTACATAATGTCTTCGCACGCGTACTTTATACCAGTATAGCCATACGTCTAGTAGACAACCGGACTGAATTTTGACACTACATTCATAACTGTTTCTACACGAAGACTACATACCTAACCTACCTAACTCTGTTTAATAAAAATATAAAAGATTTATGCTATTAGGTAGGGAAAGAGAACCCCATATAATAATTATGAGAAAATTAGGTATTTTTTTAGAACTCATAATGCATATGTAACCAACTAATGTGACAAATATGTCAATTGATACAAAAAGGTGGAGGCATTGGTCACAAATAGATAGATCTATAGAATGTTACAGTGATTATTTATTAACTATGGTCGGCCGATGTCAAGCGGTGACGAATATAAACATCATTACCACAATACACATAATTCAGTTCGGTTTTCAAAAGACCATAAGACAACATAGATAGATTAAAACGCACCCTTTTACGCTACAGAAAATAAATCAACCAGAGGTGGAAATCAAGAAACAAACTAACGGACATCCCATGGGAATACTGATACCTCAAAATCTGCATCCTTATAATCATTTTTAAACAATTTTCAAATGGATTTACTCTCGTAGAATGATAAAGTTCAACACATCACACAATTTATTATATTTTTAAATCCTCAAGCTCCTTTTTGGTTTGATATTCCTTTTCAAGTCGTACGTAGGAATGCTCGCACTATACAAACGCCTGCAACACTGGCTGTCGGCGATCTTTTTTCGATCGCCACAATGAGTTTCACCTAGTTTTGAGTGAATTAATCTTTGTTTTCATTTTTTGTAATATGCCCCACACCTACGGCAGTGTATTTGCTACCGTACTTACAATTTCATAACGATGTGTGTAGTTTAGATTTAAATCGGCAGGTTATTGCTGTAGTCATTAGTTCAATTCAACTTTGCAAAAGTGTAGGTACTGATAGTTTATAGACAAAGTGGAAGTGTAATGGTTTAGAATCCAGCCTTTCACTCTAAAAGCTCCGTGTTCAAATCCTAGCACGCAGCTCTTTTCTAATAATATTTTAAGGTTTCATGACATAAATATAACTAGCTGTAACAGTGAAGGAAATTATCATTAGGAAACCTGGCATACCTTAAAGCTCTCCATAATACTTTCGAAGGCGTGTCAAGTCTGCCATCTGGCACTTGGGCAGCGTGGCAAACTATTGGCTTAACCCGCATCATTCTAAAGACCCGTGTCCAACAATTATATGACAAAAAGAGCTGATGTTGGTATGAGTACCACGGGTTTTTTTAAATTATGCTATAACCATAATATTACATCTATTTTCCCCGAAGTGGTAGGCAGAGGAGTTAAGGACTGAAACGGTTCACCTGTTGTTTTATATGTACTTCTCATGAAATAGCGAGTGAAAATAATGTAATAAAAACAGACAATTTCATGGCATATTTCATAAAATACAGTGTGTATTAGGAAAGTGTTCATACGTATAGACAAGAGAAGGTTTTTGAAAAGTGCAACTTTTTTTAAAAGGAGTACAAAAAGCAAAACAATAGCGCGTCGTATCTCCAGTGCAATGTAAGTGGCACGCAATATTGCTCCAAGAGCACTTCGGCTGTTAATAACAACCACGAGAGACTTTCCTCTCGGCACTCCTTAAGGCAGTCCGGCTCAGTCCTGCCGAGCAACTCGAACTAACTACTGACAATGGAGTTTAGTTGTTAGGAGCTCGCCAGACTAGTTCCGTACTTAAAAGTAAAATAGAAGTAACTGGGAAAGGGACTATGTTGCATAATGTGGATGAATTAATAAAAAACTTTTTTTATTTGATGACGTACTTAACCATTTAATGTAAAGTAACCCATTTTCACTTCCACGTATTTTTGATAATCCTGTGTTTAAATAATCAAACTTATGCAATTAATTAGAAACTTATATTTTTAATGTGTGTTTTTTTTTTAATTATGTTATACAAAAGTACACACGGAAGCTCATTCTACCAAAAAATCCAAGACGTCTCTCATAAAATGTAGTAGTTTAATATTTGATATCTCCAGATAATAATATTTACCCTAGTCTGTCCACTCTCAAGTATAAATCAACTTACTTATGACTTATTAAAAGAAAATAAATATTGGACGTAACGTGGTAGATTAAATAAGATAAAAATATCACGAGTCGGGTTCAGTGATGGGTTTATTAATTTGGGTTTATTTCATTTGGTTTGGGTTTGTTTATGTATTAAGTTCACAAACGTTTGGTATATTTAAAAAGTGTACAATACGAGGTTAGGGCTAATACAATATATGTATTAATACGTGAAAATAAATATTTGTGCCCGTTTTTAAGAAATTGCGCGAACTCAGGAGTGTAAGTAAGACTTGGTATAGTTAAAGTTTGAAGTAGTGCGGAAAGTAAAAAAATCATGTGTATTATAATAGTATACAATGTATTACAAATAGATACTTTACGTTTAATTTAAAACGAATATGTTTACACTGATATCGTTAATGTCCTGTTGTCAACTAGAAGCACGGAGCTAAGGCTTATAGAAGTGTACTCTGGAATAAAAAAAAAACGTAACTTCACGCCTGTAATCCCCGAAGATGTAGGCAGAAGAATGCAGAACACTCCCACGTTTCACCGGTTACGTTTACGTTGCACTATGGAATAGGTGGTGAGCCTATTGCCATGCATCGGGCACAATCAGACTCCGAACCACTACTAGAAAATCTAAATTAAATTTTTTTGTAGTTTTCGACCCGGGAATCGAACCCGGGACCTCCGGATCGGCAGTCGCACTTGCAACCAAGACGATCAACGAGGCAGTCGATGGTCAGTAGTGTCAGTACTTTGGAATAAGAACCACAATAAAGTGCATATTAAATTTTTTAAATTATGGTCTAATTTCTATTGCTATTGGCCACTAGGTTATAAAAAAAAATTCAATTACAAGTAAACACAATCGACAAGATTGTTTTGAACAAATGGACGAACCGACGGAAAGGAGTCTCCGAAAAGAACAAGCATGTATGAATAGAATGATGGATTTAGAAGAAGCAAGGCATTAATCTAATAATTGAGATATTTGGCATTCGGTACCCTTTGCCTACCCCTTAAGGGACCTCATGCAAAGATACAATAATAATAATAGAATGATACATATGTCATACATATGGAACTAGTCGGGCCATCCCGACAAAACGCACGTGAGTTAAGCCGGTACATTTGTAATCATTAATAGAGTGATTTTTATGAAAGGAAACAAAAATGTTCATTGTGTGGAGCTTGCCAATCTTAAATGAATGAAGTTAATCTTATTTTCATAAACATTTTTTCCGTATAAACAGAAAAGATCAAAAGTAATGTGAGTACCTATAAATTACATAGGGCTTGCGACGATCTAAAACATATAGAACTTAATACTTAGAACACCTAATGTACATCTTTTTCCCTCTAGGTGTAATTTTTTGAAGCTACTCAATAATACCTTGCAAGGCCTGGGAATTAAGCCCACTTTTTCTTAGCAGTCGCTTTTGCAACCAGTACAACAAGGATCCAGTCAATTTATATTACGTATTTATATGTGCTAAACTGTTTAAAATCTACTATATCTATTAAAAGCGCCATTAAATGTGTAATACTTATGTATGCGTTGTTTTGGACTTGAGCGGACAATAAACTTAAAATTTAATCAAAACTGGGTCGCGCGCAGGCAGATTCAAAGATTGCTGAATTGCACCTCACAGTTTTAATGGGATTCAGGAAAATTAAAACAAGCGCTTAACGCCAAATTTATTACAAGTTAGTACCTTTACTTTTTTTTTTTTTTTACCCATTACAATTCCACTGCTGGAATACGGGTCTCCTCTCAAGTTGAGCGGGTTAAGGCCATAGCCTGCCGCGC
>DWMG01003470.1:0-11872 GCA_018244855.1 Elbella merops
GTGGAGATTACGGGCATAAACCCCCCTTTGGGGGAGGCCTATGTCCAGCAGTGGACTAAGAAAGGCTGATGATGATGGTGATGATGAAACGAAAATGTTCAATTTCATAACATATTTGTATAAAAAAAGTAACATCACGCTTGTAATCCCCAAGGGACAGGCAAAGTAGAATAGTACACTCCCACGTTCCACCAGTTACGTTTATGTCCCAGCACGGAATAAGCGGGGAGAGTTAGAAACCAACAGTAGCCGAAAGGGGAACCGTACCCAGGACCACTCGATCATCAGTTGCGGTGGCCACCACTCGACCAAATGCAGGCAATAAAACATTTTTATAGTGCGATTATTAGCTTTTTACTTAAATAAATATGTTGATTAGTATTGCCCCGATATATCAAAGTTATATCTATAACTTGAACCACGTGATTGAGATAACTCGTGAATCGTCACACAAGTAGATAAACCATTCACAGAGGTCACACGACACGGAACGAGTAAACATACACGGCAGTATTGTTAATTCCAAGTATAATTATTGTTATATTGTAATGATTATAGTGCCAATAAAAAAATATTCTGCCACTGACAGCCGGAAGTTCATGAGCCCGCGACATATGTATGTGAATAATACTTTTGCTGTGCCAACGGGAACTACCTAACATTATCATAGAACCAATGTCAGGTATAAATATATGTTTATAAATTTTTTTTTTTTACCACTAACACGTCGTCATGAGAGGTTTATTAGTGAAGTTCGCATGCTAAGAATAATTTAATACATTTCATATCACATTGAGAAAAGATCAACTAAGACTTTAAACGTATAAATAAAAATAATGTTAACACTGCAAAGGAATTTACCAGGCGACTCTTATTAAAGCTTTGGACTACAGTCGCTGAAAACTTGGGTCGACATCCATACTTAAACACATTTAATGATAATAATCTAAGAAATAAATATTAAAGAAATTAAAATTAAAACACAAACAAATTGAAAAATATTTTCGTAATAATATTAAAAAAACATTAAACGTTTTAAAGCGGCAGTATGGAGAAAATAGTAAATATATTATTATAACGAAATAATTAAGATAAAATAAAATTTTCGTCTGTAATACAAATTTTAAAATCGCAAAATACTTTACATTATCGTGCAGTCCTATGAAGGCTTCAAAAATATTTGAAAACTTCATTTTTTCAGCAAGTGACATCTAAATTTAAAAAATAAGATATTACATAATATATTTACACCCTTATTTAATTCCAAATATTATAGTCAGAATATTAAGCGCTTGCTAAAATTCTATTTGTGCCCGAAAATGTGTTCCAATATCCACACTCATGTGCCAATTATCGTCCATTTTATTATGCTTAATGACTTTGTCAAATCAGACAATGTATTTAGTCGATATAATACTTTCATGGTGATAATTTAGTGTCATTAATCTTACATCAAAATATAAATATTGACATAACCCAAATCGACATAACACCTTCATTGTCACACACTCAATGTAAACATTATCATTAATGAATTTACATTAGACGCTCGGGTGTCTTCCGAGTAACATATAGCATTCAATCCGCGTGTTATAATTACACGTTAGTAATTACACGCTCTACGAAGCAAATAATTACAAGTAGCGTATGACAATTATCACAGTTGTGTAATTATATTCACAAGTTACCAAGACTAGAAGCCATGTGTAAGGATCACGAATGTTACGATTTTACAATTGGAAATCTATTGTTTTTCCGGAAATGCCTCTCAGCCATATAAATCATGTCAACGCACGAAGGTCTTCGTCTATATGAATATTAAAAGCTCGGGTGCTTGTGGTATCTCGACTTCTACAACCGCGAGATTCTACTTTGTACACAAACAAATATGCACTTCAAAAGCTATGAGTTACCAGAACTGAAAATGACATTGTATTAATAACAGTTTTTCAATTTGTTAATTAGTCGTATCATTAATGTAAAGGGCTGTAAAATTGTATGTTAGTTGATTAGTTCATAACTATGGTAAAGAAGTAAACGAAAGACCGTTTTAAGTTCGTCAGTCCAACGGGTCGGAGGGGACCCTCAGCACGTGTGCTAATTCGCAAAAGAAGCTGTAGTCAAAGATAGGACATTTAAAATGTTGCTCATTAAGATTAATTAACTAGTTATAAAATAACACAATATAATTCATACATATGAGGCACGCATTCCTATCGTTTCCTGAGTCTACGTAGCACGTTACGTTAAGCCTGTCCTTAAGACAACCAATTCCGACTCTGATAAATTAAATTTAAAATATCCGGCTTTGTATCCCGTTCTAATTCCAGTTCTGCTAAGCCCACCTACGAAGTATCCCTAAAGTATATAACGTGTTATAAAATCCGCAAGTGATCAAAAGCACATTGTGGATGCAATATATGTATTATCAAACTTTGAATACAGACACACACACACACTACTAGCCTGTCATCGGTCACTGCTAGACGGCCTCTCCAATAGATACTTTGAATATATTTTTTAATTTAATTTGTATTTCTTGTGCCAATAAGCAATGCCTTTATAGCTATCCTTATTAAATAATATATTTTCTTTAAATACATAACAAATATTTATTTAAATTTATAGGATATCCTCAGATCTGATATTTCATATAATAATATGTAATTATAAATAAATATAATACGTAATTTGTAAATGAAACAATCGTATTGATATGAGAATAACACTAATATCAAATCAAAGAACATTTATTTCAATATATGTATTTTTATTTGTAATATAGATTCTTAATTATTAATTATTTATTATTAATTAAGCATCTGTAGATATGAAATAATCAATAATTATTTCTCAACATATGTTTTTTTATATTTTCCAAGTATCTGGTAGTAGTAAAAGTTCTAATTATTCTCATTAGTGAATTTTAGAAGAGAAATGACCATTGTTATAATAATTAAAACTTTCGTTATGACGAACTGAAATCTTAAAAGAAAGAACGTAAATGGACTGAAAATAAAATATGTGCGTGCTACATATGGTGGTATCCAATATTATTCCGCATAAAACTCGTGTGAATGATATGTTAGCGAAGAAACAAGGCCATACCTATTCACAATGTAACAATACCACAGGTCATTATGAACACACAAAAACCGTAAATGCGCAGTAACGCCACCATTTTTATTCTCATTCGGTATTCTAGTGCCTACTCAATTTTAAACTAATTAATGGAACACTATTTCGCGCTAAAACCAATTGATTTTAATTCGACACCGTAATAAACTATTATTTATTACAATAGGTAACAACGGTTTAGTATTTTTGTAGGTTTTCATAAAATATCAACGTATTTTTTTTTGTCTCAATTCCAACAAGACATCCAGTCGAAACCAACAAGTAAAAGAATAATTTTACATTTACAATAAATCAGTGTGATGTAATAATAAATTATGTTTCATCGGAATGTAAAATCTGATACGCGTATCGGATCCGTAACAACGGATATTTAAAAACCTGTTTTAATTTAAACAGCCAGTACGGTAATGTGTCATTTCAAACATATCGGGTGAATCTTAAAATTATTTTTCCCGTGCCAGCAACGTCAATACTTTAAATATTTAACAAATTTATAATAATTTACACTTTCCCAGTAAATGTCTGTTCGATAATGGCCACAACATGAAAGATAGTCTTGTTCGTCACTTGGAAATAAAATATTTAAGGTGCAAATTGTTTATTTGTATAATATGTAATAATAGCTAAAAATAATTAATTATAATTAGAGTGTACAATTGACAAGCTCTATTTAAATCTTATAAAGTCTAATCGTGTTATTTACAGTTTGGTTTGGAGTCTAGTTACGTCTTATAGTTCGATTTGGGGTTATACTTTTTTGGTATTGTCTAATGGAGCTTTTCAAAATTTGAATGTGCGTTAGGCAGCGACCTCTGCTATACATATATCGTCTTGTGACTATCGACTTCTTGTCTTATATTAATAATCTCTGAGGGCATTTACGATAAACAAATTATTTCTTATACCTCTAATTAAAGAGCTTGTTATCATACTATAATTGCTATATAAAACTGAGTAAGAGGGGATTCCTTTTTTCAGAATGAATATCACGTGATGTAACATTGAAGGTATACATTGACGCGAAAACTGCTTGACCCAGAATTATCTTGTTTGTCCAGATTCTGTCATAGACTACATATTGCTTTTCGTTTAAAAAATACCCTTGCCACTGTATAATTTAAAACAACAAATGAGCTAATGAAAAATAAAGAAAGTAAGGAGATTACAATGGAAATTTAGGGTGAAAGCCGTATGACGAGAAAAAGAAAGATATTAATTGTTATTGGTAAAAAATTTCGGAACACGAAAACAAATTATAAAGAAACGTTAACGTAATAATATTTTGGCTTATCTAAGTGAGACGAGCGATATACCGAGTCAACTTCAAAGCCGAACAGTAATAAACGCAAAGGACTCCGATTGAAAACTGGTCGAACGGTTTCGAATGCGTTAAACAAGGTTTTATGTGGCAGGAAGCTCTCCAATAAGGCAAGATATTCAATCCGTTTATAAAATAAGAAAGAATATGTCGGAAATATATGTATAGTTATGATTCGACAAAACGGGGTAAGGAGCTAATGTACTGGGAGTATTGGAACAAATGTGAACTTTACTATAACAGGTACATCTTTACTGTTGAGTAAATAAATTCGTTATAATATAGTTTTAATGACAATAATACATAGATAAATTATTAATGTTAATAAAGTCCCGACAAATGTTAAATATATGAGCATTGACAAAAATAGACTGAATTTCTCATTACATTGGCGTCATTTATGTAGTTTGCAACATCTTTCATATTTTTAAGCTGTGGCCTTAACAAAAAAATCCATGTTATCCCCGGATTCCTGCAGATATAAATGACTTGATTGTCTGTCAGTCATTAACTAGCAATTTCCTCTAAACACAATATTTTGAAACAGTTACTGAATTAGAGCTAGTTGGCAGAAGATATTTTAATATATATTGTACATTCAATAGACGTATTAAAATGGTAACATAAATAACAATTAACAAACATAGTTATAACAAAATAATGTGTTGCAATCATGTCTGTTGCAATGTTTGATTGTTAGTTTAACGCTCTATTAATTCACACACATTTAGTCAAACGCATAACAAAGACTTGCATTCGCTGTTAAAAGCACATAATCACACATGCAATCAATTTGTAGTGAGTTTTAATTAGATTTCGCTGTGGCCTGATTAACATTAAATGTAACATTATCTTTTGTTTACTTACAAAATGTATAATTCTTAAAATATTTCGTAAGTATCGATATACAACATTAAATCATCTGTCGGCTTAAATTGGGTATGTTTTTTCAGGAGACTTGAACTAAATTAAGACCTATTGGGATCCTTCTTCATGAGTCCTTACCGATTGCAGGGAGCTCTCAGCGAAGAATGATACGTACAAAATAATAAAAGAATCATAAAGTTGTATGTTTATTTAATTTATATCTACATATATTGTCTATTGCCTTCCATTACTATTGTAAGTTGTATGTGAATGAAATTGTGTTTGGAAATAATTAGGTTATAATAACTCATTCGCTCAACGATGACTCACTCATTCAATACTAATTCACTCTGAACTAAATCAGTCATTAATTATTTTTTGTCTGTTAAACGCCAATTTGCTTTTTATCTGTAGTAAATGAACTGGTCTAGTCTGATCATTAGTTAACTTTTTAAATAACAGCGTTTTTGATATAAATAAATAAATAAAAAGGAATTTGATCTTGAATAAAATAGAACAGAAATTGTACAAATCTATGATTTTTACAAAAACAAAAGCGTTAGGGAAAAATGCCTAGCGATAATGTAACTTAAGCAATTAATTATGACCTTCGGAGGCGGATGGCCGACACCTTGGCCCTGTTGCTCATTCCAACGTTAAATCTTCCAACAGTGAACCAGTTCGATACCCACTGACACTCATTTCATAAGAAATTACATCGCTCGGCCCTTAGTCAATCATTTCAATTGTAATAGTTTTTTTTATGGCCTGTAACAATTCCAAATAAATGATGAAAATCTTAGACGCATTTTCATCATTATGTAACTAATTCCATTAAATAATAGATATGTATGTATATGTTATTAGGTATGAAATTACGGATATCCGTTAAGTGTTTTGAAATTTTGCGTGCGTGACAAATATAAAAATCACATAAGGTTTGAAGGTTACAAATATTTGTGATTCGGTTTTCTTTCCTATGCCATAAAAGCTTGATGTGATGATATAAGAACAATATATGGACACATAAATATAATGGGATATACACAAAGGCCAGCACTTTTAATGAAATTTAGTAGGTACCACTACCAGTGAATAGTAATTATTATCAATTTTCTAGAGAATATTTCTGTTCTAAGGATAGAGCATCTGTAGCGATTAGGGATTACTTAATCGATAGCGTAACTAATAGGTTATCACAAAATTAATTCAATTCTTGAACTAAAACTACGTCTGTTGGTATTACCTAAACAGGAAAATCCCAGGGGGGTTTTCTGCTAAACGTAATAACATTAAACCAAATCTTTAACAAGAAATCGTCTAGTGCAAGTTCGCGTGGAGTTACATCATTCACTAAGTGATTGGTAATATAGTGTTTATTGCAATGTCCGCATCATTGCTCTTTATGTTCTAAGTCTGCTTATGTATATAAAGCGCGAATGGTCAATGGAAGATGTGTTTTATTGATCAACGAAGCTTGCTCATACAGTTGCGCATACGATACTTTGGCATCGCCTTGCGTCCAATTTTAATTGTCTATTTTTAGTATACATTATAAAATATTATAGTCTATGTCTGTCTACTGATATCGTTGCATAGTTAGATACATAGATCCAAAACTAAATGAGTCATAAAATTGGTTCGGTAAAATTGTTTCTGACTCATTTGGTATGTCATCTCATAGACAGTACGAAATTGGACTAGGCCGTTGGTGCACTCATTAGTTAAACTGCGGTTACCGCGCTGGATAAATATGTCCATGATGAGCAAAATTATGTGTTGTGTTTGGGTGTAAAAAATATGTATGCAAATATTTATATGAACATATATATGTAGTTTATTAGCCGCCTGGTTACCTCTGTTACTGGCACCTGGTTACCATCTGTACAGATGGCCCTGTGTCGAGATGTCCCAAGATATTTATGATATTTATTAAAGTGGTACGAGTATAATCTATTTAATCTCAATAGGGGCGCATAATCTATTTGTGATGATAAATCAAGGTGCTACCTTCAGGTATTAATTGGATACGACACGTTTTAGCGTGTCTTATTTGGCACAACCTTCTGACTGGCATTAAGAGAAATGATTCAATGATACATCATCCGTAGACGAACTAAACATGAGAACCTACTGCTTTAGGGTTCATTTTCGTATTGTATCACATTTATCATGAATCTATTCCTTGATCCTCTGAATCTGCAGTCGCGGGTCGTATATTTCAGCTAGTTCCTTCGTATTGCTACTGCCGTAATACATCATATCTACTATAGCGGTACGGTGTAGCTGCTGTATCGATACTCGATAATTCGGTAATCTCGGCAGAGACAGTACCTCGATAGTAGCAATGTAGTAATTATAGTTACTGAGTCGCATCTGTCGCGTTACAAATGCAACGAAAGGCTAAAGTAGCGATGCAGGCGCGCGTTCACGTAACGCATTATTGTACATATATTGCTAAAAATTATACTTACACAAATATAAACTAATTTAATATAACGTACTGAGATTAAAATGTATTTAGGTTTTTCCTGATCTTGTTAGAACAGTCTCTTAGCTAGCTCATTCTTTAATAATGATTCTGATGTAATTTCCTTGTTGTATTTTTTTATATACCTCTATTCTCACATTGTTTATTAGTTACTTTCAAATTGGTAACAGTAGATACTTGTAAATATTAGTAATCTTTGTATTCGGAAAATTTATTTTTTATTAAATTATACATACAAAAACAAAACAATGACTGTGTAGTATGTAAATATAACATATACTGTTTTATTAACTTAGTAATAATTTAATGTAAAATGAATATTACTAAGATTTCGAAATCTTTAGCTCTTTACTCATAGAAAGTTTTAAAACAACAAACTTAAACTAGGTAACATACATTCTCATACATTATTGTCCTAGAAAATTAGCAGAAGTAGTGAACAAGAGGAACATTGCTATCATAATTGTCAGGAGGAAATCTTAAACATTTTTTACAAGTTTAACTCATAATAGTCTAAAAGGAATTCCTCTCCAATCATTACGTCTTCAGTGACCGTGTCAAGGCGTCATTTGCGCGCTACAACGAAGACTTCTCTGTTGTCTTAATATATTTTTTTTGTTATACTATTTTACTAATAATTATGCTTAAATGCTTTTATTCATGCATTTAATCTTCATTGAAACAGGTCTTTCGCAAACTTCATGCTTAGTACTAAATGAAATTTGATATTTTTTTGTTTTTTTTTAATCTAACATTTGTTATGTTCCATTTCTAAAACGACTGCCTTAGTAGATATTTCCTCTCAATATTAGTTAAGTATAATATAGATTATTTGTAACATTTTAAATCCTTAGTTTTGTTTAGATGTAGTTTATTTAGAGTATTTAGTTTTCCTTAAATGTATTTATTTAACATATTTTTTACAGCTTCTATAATATTATCTATAACCTGAGTCTCTTAGAAACTAGACTAAAATTTTGCTAAGTCTCTCATATGCATACTTCATTTTATATGTGTCAGCTAGTTTTGATATATCTTTAATTGATCTAATTAAATAAAAAAATCTTCTTTACAGTATATATGCACAACATTTTTGTTTTTTATTAAGAACGTTTGATAAATTCAATTTAATAATTTAATAACTTAGTCAAATTCTATTTAAAAATCTAAGTAGCATATATTGATTTTGGTTCTTTAATATTTAACAACAAAATAATGGCGGGAAAAACTTTTCTGTTCTTGTCACGTCTGTGGATTAATATGATCACAAGTTACACTGGAACAAAAGCTCGTTTTGCTCTCTTCGTGTGGTCACAATTCCAGCTGGAGGAGCCGAAGCGCCGCGCGAGCGCACGTTCCGCCATTGTTCAGCGCGGACAAGGCCGGCTGATGTAATTTTAGCGCCAGTTGCACGAGACGCTGGTCATCGACCTTGTCTGCGTTCGAAAACTATCGATACGTGGAAAACGCTAATGAGTAAATCACTAGTTATGGAACAATGTGTACGATTGGTTTTCTTGTGTCCTATAAGCAGAAATTATTTTTAAACATTATTTTTTGTATTTAAAAAATGTAGATTCTGTGTAGGATATTCGCAGAATTTTAATGTAACAAACTTAAACTGTTTAATATTTATTTTAGGTTATTTTTGAAAGAAAATAATATTAGGGTAGTTTTTAACAGCTTATATAATATTGTGGAATCATTGACGTAAAAAATAATCCGAACATAGTGCACATTATGTACAATTGCATAATTGCATAACAATACAACAGCATCTACTCTCATAAAAATACATATTGTATTAGTGACGCGACAAGTGTTTTATTACTTTTATCGATACGTATGTTATACTGCCTAAAGTGCCATGTCTTTTGCATTATGTTACTTCATATTAATTCTGTGAATTTCATAAATTAATTATTTATCAATTAGTTATAATTAAATTCCCATTTCTTTTATGTACAGAACGACAAGTACAAATCGATTGATATTAAAGAAATTGCACCCAATATAATGTGTAGGTTCCATAACGTAGGAAGTAATTGGAAGTATTGAACTGATGACGTAACATACTAACCTATTACAGTAGACATTTGAATAGCGATTTGTGGGGGTCAGTTGTATCAGTAGTCACTGTGGGTCAGCATTTCGTGCACACGTACCATAGACCTGCGAAAATTATAATAGGATCATAGACAATAGATCTAACTTTAATAGAAATTGTAAATCATTAATGTTATTAGATATTTATGAGAACTCAGATGTTCACTAATGAGGCCGCGATTAAAAATAAGACACATTGATTAAGTATTAAAAGTCATAGAAAAACTTTCAGTAGCTTTTATTGGCGTATAAATAATAAAAGAAGAAACGCTCATGATCTTGGCCACTAAATCGCCTAGAATCTCGGCCCAGACAGGTTAGGTTGCTCAAATAAATGAGTGCTCATCTAAAATAAACAGTTAAAAAGCCATATTAATTATACTTATAAGCTGCAAAAATCTAAAATCGCATTGTATTAAGTAATATGATCATAAAATATTATCTTCGAAACCAACGTGCGGGTTTGAAGAATGATGAAAATAAAAGAAGCATATCAGATTGTTAAGCTTAAAGATAATTGGCACTCCGTGCTTTTTACCTGCCCCGCATTCGACGATGACGCATGACGATTTAATAGGTACTAGTAAAACAACAATAAGTTACTAAATAACGTGATAATAATATTTACTGAATAACGTGATTATAATTACATGGAAGTATGGCACTTTCATCGGTCTATAGTGGCGTCTCGACGCTAAATGACACGTACGTAGCCGCGAACCGCGGACTGGCCCGATAGCATCACCTAGTATAGAATTGCGTACTATGACTTATTTGTAGGACATTAAAGTTGATTATGTGAATTTTGATTGATTTACTGTAGTTGACCTCTTGCTAGATATTATCATTGATTTAAACTATGTCGTCCGCCTATCAATGTATATAATTTTCTCAATCATAACAACGCTTTGTATCTACTCCGCATTGTTCTAGTTTTTTCACGATTGCATTACCACGTTCCTTTACGCGCAGTTTTAATTAGCAATGAACATAATTTAAAACGATTATTGAGTATTTATTACACGTATCCTGTATTTAGGATCATAATAAGCAATAATTAGATTTATTAACTGTACAGACAGACGATATGAGCTGAATGATTTGTTATACGCCTCAATACTAATAGGTATTATTATGGTACACAAATTCGTAATAAAATATACAATTTATAGGTACCTTCATATATTAACTACGTAGGTGTTAGCATTAACATTTTTTGTTAATTGACGTAAAATAAGTATAATCCGCGGAATTAGTTTTTTCCTTACAGTTAAATATGTACATACATATATTCAAGTAATGAAATTACGTAGAATTGACGTAAGGTAACATCACGCCTATAATATCCGAAGAGGTAACAGAGGAGTGTAGTACACTTCCACGTTTCACCAGTTACGTCTACTTCTCATGGTATAGGTGGCGAGCACTTTTCATATATCGGGCACGTATTTAGACAAGAGTTATTACTAGAAATTTGAAGATAAAAAAATTCAATAGTGCCCATCCGAGGATCGAACTCTGGACCTCTCATTCTTTATTTGCGCATGCCACCACTCAACCAACGAGACGCATCATTATTTGTAGAGAAACATAGATAGATATATATTATTTTTCAATGGCAGTTATTTCACAAAAAAATGTATTTGAAACTATCATCATTTTAGCCCTTTACGTCCACTGCTGCACATAGGTCCCTCCTAAACATCGCTACATTTCACGGAATTTTATTTCTTAATCCACTAGTTTCCCGCGGCCCTGATCAGAAAGGAAATAAATTACTTTAATTAATCAGATACGGTTAAAAACCTTCATAGCTTATTAATTATCACGATTGGATAAGTTCCGGTATATTTATATAATTTGATTATTTCGTATATTTCTTCATCATCAGCCTTTCATAGTCCACTGCTGGACATAGGCCTTCCCCAAAGGGGGGTTTATGCCCGTAATCT
>DWMG01003471.1:0-11870 GCA_018244855.1 Elbella merops
CCGGGTCGGGTACCTACTATTGGATTTTTCTAATTTAGAATTTCTAGTAGTGACTCGGAGTCTGGATCTGTGCCCGGTGTATGGCAATAGGGTCACCACCTACATATTCCATGGGACATAAACGTAACTGGTGAAACGTGGAAATATACTACACTCCTCTGCCTAGCCCTTCGGAGATTACAGGCGTGATGTTACGATTTTATGACCTTTCAAAATGTGTACCCTGAGATAAAAATCTACTTTTAGAAATTCCCTCTTATTTTTTTTGCTAATAATAATAATAGGTATTAATGAATATTATCTTTTTAGAAGCACTTTTTTTCCATTAAACAAATTTATAGATTTAATATAATATAAAATTTAACAGGAAACAAAAAAAAAAATAAAATCAAACGTTAGCGATTGAACAAAAAGTGGTCCTAAATGTTTTTAAAAAAATTTTTGATAACTTCAACGTTTAATTGATGACGCACGATATTTTATTACACTAACTACGGCCACTAGTTTATAATGAGAACACATTCCTCATAATATTAAACGCACTCATTCTAGACCGGTCTCTTATCAGTACGACGTCATGTTTCGATTGTTCACTTGCTTTGTTTGCTTGGGTAACATAGGGATACAAACTTAAATTTATTTCCATGTGTAACAGCAACTTCTGAAACTTCAACTAACGATTACAATGGACCTACTGACGATTGTGGAAAGAACGGTATTTAGAATTATAGTCCCAATTAAAACGAAGCCTTCAATGTGCAGAATTTTTTTGTATATTTACGTAAGCCTTGAAGGGATAGGCAGAAAAGTGTTGTGCACTTCCACGATTCACTAGTTATGTGCCACCATGGAATAGGGGATGAACCTATTGCTTTATGTTAAGCGAGCCAGGAATCGAACCCAGTATACGAAATGTGCAACATACATATATTGTAATATGATTATATATCTATAGAATGCCTTGACTCTAGCAATCGCCACTGTCTTTTTGTTCATTAAAATAGATAACTATATCAATTTTTAACGCTTATGTGCATGAATTTGAAGACGGGATATTTTTTTCTTATTTTAAGAATTAACGTTTTAATTTGCCTTACGTGGTTTATTTACAAAAGGCTTTTAAAATTCCTTCCAGATGTAGCAGCAACGGACAATGGATCTAATGAAAATGGCTGCAAAAACGGTAAACATTGTAATTTTAATAACAATATAATTTATGTATAGTACAAATTTCTAGTAGAGTCTAGTAGTAGAGTCACTAGTCTCACCATTTATCCCTTTGTGGGCCGTAAACGTAACTGATGAAACTTTGCAGTACTACACTCCTTTGCCTGCCTCATCGAAAATTACAGGAGTGATGTGACATTTATGTAAAACTAGGTACATAAGGCACTCGTAAGTGAAAAATATATATTTTATTTTATATACTCGTATTTTGTGAAAAATATATATGACGTGACACTAGTAATCTCAAGAGTATACTAGTATGTAGCCTGATTGTGACTTCTTATATGACTGAAAAATGGCTAGGTTATAATTTTTTCAGCAATAAAAAGAAAATATTTTATAATGGCCACCTAATCCTCACAGTGATCGGTCAAGACTTTATGATTCATTAAAAAAAATATAACTTCAGTTTAGTACAAAACATGACAAACGAATCGTAATTATCACAGCAATCGTGTCTTATTAAATAATTTAATATACGAGTACATTTACAGTTATTGTAAATGTACTCGTTACTCTGTATCATTTTTGTATCCGTACTCATGGATCATATTTTGCCGTGTGAAAATATTTTGCTGTTCGATATTTGAATAAGTTTTTCGGTATTAGTTAAGATAGAACTGTGTATTAAAAACTCGTTACTAATAACAAATTCCATTAAAATAAACGGTTTTTACAACTATCTTAGAGGAATCGTCGCCTGCTTTTTTATTGATGCTTTATTCTGAAGGCAATGTTGTACTCAAATATTTTCATGTCCATTTTACAAGCCCTTAAGGTTTGTGATAATGTGACTTTAGATTCGAATATTACGACATCTTCTTTTCCTTTAGTTACTACAAAATGTGGCATAAACGAAGTATGGGAAAATTGTCCATCTTACTGCCCATCCGACTTTTGTCCTACGGGCGATGGACAAAATAAAAAATGCCCCAACCCGGATCCCTGCCCTGCGCCGAAGTGCAAATGCAGATTCAACTACCGCCGAGCACAGAATGGAACGTGTATTCCAACAAGAGACTGCCGTAAGTACTGCATAATTTATTATAACCTTATAACATAACTCATGGTAAATTAACCAATTTAAAATCATACATACATAACTGCATAGAACTATTGCGTAGTCAACAATCTTTCGATCCTTTTGAAATAAGTCTGGGACTTTAATTATTACTTTGACCTAAGTCAACGTGTGTTATAAACGCAAGGTTTCTGGGCCCAAAGTCAATAAAAAGAACATATTCCAATGGTCTCTGCTTGTTGCTTCATAACAAGAAAACAACAACAAATTTATTGGTTACCGAAACGGATTCGAAGCCTTCAACAACTACTTCCATTTATTTTACAGCACCATTTGAATGTACCAAACCGAACGAGGTCTACGCCTGTTGTCCCCCGTACTGTCCAACTGACGACTGCAGTCAGGCAACGCCAAACGGTAAATGTCCTTTGCCGGGAAACATCGGTATAGTTGCCGAATGTCGGCCTGCTTGTCGTTGCAAGACAGGTTACTGGAGGAACAACGGAACGTGTGTGCCCTACAATCAGTGCCGTAAGTCAAACTGAAACAGCTTTAAACAAAATATGTCATTAAGATTTTTGTACATAAATAATATAATGTTTCAAAACTAAAAAAAGACACATAAACATTTTAATTTATATGTATAGAGTTAAGGGACCTTGTCGTTTACAGTCTTGCTTATAAATTATTGGTTTAAGTTTTTGGCGAAAGATGAATTGCTTGTATACAATAACTTAATACCACGTCTATAGACCCCGTAGGGGTAGGCAGAGGAGTGTAGTACACTCCTACGTTTTACTATATAAGTTTACTTCCCACCATGGAATAGGTGGTGAGCCTATTGCCATACACCGGGTACAGCAACAGACTCCAAACCACCACTAGATTTTTTTACAAAGGGATTTAAGTTAGAAAATCCAACAATAGCCGACCCGGGTTTAGAATCCAAGACCTCTCGAATAGCAGTCACGCTTTACAACAACTCGACCAACAAGGCAGCATCTGTTCACAATAAATGTTTATATATCTAATAATTAGGTTATAATTGACATAAAATAATACACATAGCTACGTGATGTTTCAGCTGGAAAGCTAACTTGTGGGCCGAATGAGGTGGTGGTTGACTGCCCATCAAATTGCACAACTGATTATTGCCCGACCAGCGACGACCAGGAGCAAACCTGCACCAAGCCATGTGATTGTCCACCACCAGCTTGCAAATGCCAATTCAACCATCGACGCGCTAAAAATGGAACTTGCATACCTACGCGAGATTGTCGTAAGTATTTAGTACATTGCATTGCAAAAATATATAAACACATACATACACACTGCCACTGTACATACTGATTACATAATACAAATAGATAATTACAGAATTAGAAACAAAGAAGGAGTTCTATCCCATAACAACAACTTTTCTATTATAATTATTAAAATTTTCTTATTTTTATTCAGTAATTTGAACCCTTTGTGGTCCAGAGTGCACACGTATTGGACATTTCTCTTAGGACTAACAAGTCTTAAGGCCGCAAAGGGTTAAGTAGCACATGTACAGATAGTATTTAGATGAAAATACTTAGTTATACGGGATAAAACCGTTTAATGAAAACCAATAAATATTGACAAATATTTATTTTCATCTTAAAAATATCCATCTTAAAAAATATACATCTTAAAAATATCTTAAATAATTAATTTTGTTTCAACAGCTCCATTCAAATGCGATAAACCAAACGAAGTCTACAATTCTTGCCCACCTTTTTGCCCAAGTGATAATTGCAGTCAAGCTACACCTGACGGTCGGTGTCCTTTACCGGGAAGAATCGGGATAGTGCTCAATTGCAACCCCAAGTGTCGATGCAAGAAAAATTTCTGGAGAAAAAATGGAGTTTGTGTCCCGTACGATGAATGTCGTAAGTTTTTTTTTATTCTCTGCCACGTTGGCCAAGTGCGGGTTAGCAGACCTCACACACCTTAGAATTTTTTAAGTAACTAATTATTAAGAAACAGTTTTCTGTTCAGTTCACTGTTCCTGCTGTAGGAAATTACACAGAAAGATTTTGTAAAATTGAAAAGATCCATGAAAAAACAAATCATTAAATAATAACTCACAGATAAATTGTTATAACGTAAAGCAAGAATATTAATTTTAATACATTTACAGCTGGCAAATTGCAATGCCCGCCTGGTGAAGTGGTAGATGATTGCCCGCAAATATGCAACACTGATTCTTGCCCAACCAGCCAATATGATGTACGATCCTGTTATGTAGCAAAATCGTGTCCAAAACCGGCATGCAAATGTCCGTTCAATTATCTTCGAGCTAAAAACGGGACTTGCATACCAGCTAGAGACTGTCGTAAGTTTTGTACTACATATATAAGGATTGAGTGATTATTATATTGTTTAAGTACCGATAGAAAATAAAGGACAATTATTTGTGGTGATGCTTAATGCCGGGCATGTGTCCAGCAGCAGCGTTTGTTCGACGAAGTGATAACAAAGATGTTTGGTCAATGTTCACCAGAATTGCTTATCAGCAATTGCTCATCAGCAACCTGGTCAAACATAAAAACGAACGTTTATTATATTTCTAATATTGTTGTTCATAACAATATTTAGCAAATATTCAAGTTATAAATGATATATGTTTTAACGAGTTTTTTAATTTAATTTGAAGGAATGTCCAAATGTAGGGAACTTTTAATTCGGAAAATTGCTGTTTGTATCGGTTTTGCTCATATACTATATCAATATTTTTGGTTCACACATTAAAGTACTGAATATAGCGGTAAAATCTTTGCAACTTTAGCGGCGGTAAAATGCACGAGGCCCCACGAAGTATTCAACCCATGCCCTCCGCTGTGCCCAACCGACGACTGCAAAGACGCTAGTCCGTCTGGCGAGTGCAAGTTGCCTGGTCATATTGGTATCACAGTGGAATGTCGACCAGGTTGCAGATGCGAGAAATCCTACTGGCGGCAAAACGGCACCTGCGTTCCTTACGGGCAATGCGGTGAGTGTTAAAAATATTTAGTACTGAAGCCGATAAAACTGCCATCAAAGAACGAATAAACCAAGTTTACATCAATGGCAGTGTCATTTTGAAAATAAACAAAATAATGGAAATACATAGTAACTCTTATTAGCATTACTAGCATCGTTGTTACGGCATCAATTTATCTATAATAAATTTACTCGTCAAAATTACACTGTTTACTTTAACTTGTATTTTCACATTTACTGACATACAGACTTCGTTGTTCCTCAAGAAGTACAAGTAAATGAAAAGAGAGATGAACATGGTTAGGTTAGCCTTTTTATAGGCTCTCGGGACCTGTCGTATTGAGAACGGCATTGCGCAACATAGAACAATTCAGACATGTATCAGGACATGACCTACAAATCGGGAGTCGCACAGCGTACGTCAGTCAAAATGTCATGGGCCCTGGGAACTAACAACATATCGTTAAACTGCATAAGTACGTAGTAGAGAATAGCACTGAACCGACAAAATAACATAACATGGCTTCAAAGCAGTACATAAATAATTATATTATGATTGTCGTTATAAAATTGACTGCCTTGTAGATATCCGGGCAAACTATTATTGAAATTTTTTATTGTTTTTATAAAACATTTTACTGTTCATTTTATTATTCTAATAATGCATTTTGTTATCGGGTATACATGGTGCTAATTAATTCTTAAAGTTTAACTACACTGCAATTGGATTTGTCATTGACTGTGTTCGTAAATAATTGACTAATTTCAACTTTATCAAGCGGAAACTAAGGTGATTACATAAATAATAAAATTGCAAGGACACAGATAAATTAATAAAGAGGTTTTTTGACACTAGTAAAACTTCAAAGTAAACGGAACATCGCGCCCCTGCTCCCTGTAGAGATAGGCAGAGGAATGCAGTTACACTCTCACGTTCCACCAGTTACGGTTACGTCCGAGAGTGCGTCGTACGTCCGTCCATAGCATAGGCGGTGAGCTTACTGCCATGCACCGGATACAAATGCAGAATCTGATACAATACTAGAAATTTCAAGACAAAAAATACGAAGTACACGACCCGGGTTTCAAACTCAGGACCTCTGCTAACTAAATATTAGGTATTTTCTTGGGAGCTCCCCTTTTTATGAGGACGTTTTTTCTTTTATCTAGGTTTTTGTTGACACAATAACGTGTCATAATGTACTTAATTAATAAAAATTAAATACATTATGAACTTTAGCGTATTGACTTAGTATAAGGATGTTGCGGTGCAGGATTCTATTTTTTCCTTTGCAGCCTCTTTGAGGATAATTATTTCGATGAAATATATTATAGGAGCGACGATATATAATTTCGATGAGCCTTGTATTAGATCCTACTGGCGTCATTCTGGCGAAGGTGACAGATAATCCGACACGAATGATAATCCATGAATTTTTCAATGATGAATCAATATTTCTCTTTACTGTATCGTTACGTCATTGTTTGTGACGTCATGATATTACGGACCCAAAGTAGAGTCAAAAGAACGAGTACGTGTTACCAATATAAGTATTTAAAGGAAGCCAAGCTTCAGAAAACCGCACAACAGCTCCAAGTGTTAAAGAGGCAAGATGCAACTCCCCTTTATTTTCCTGTTTTCTTTCATTTTGCTATTCACCGTCGACTCGTATAAAGCGGGTAAGCAAATCAAACAATTTATGTATGGTGTTATATTCAATGTGACTTTATTTGTTTTAACGATCTCCATTTATTTAATTTTTTTATGAGTATATGTGTTATTTTTGGAATTTTGGTTAATTTTATGGTGAGTACCTAATTATATATGTGTATATCATACAATATAAAAATAGCGTAAGTCGGGCTTTTATGTATTCATATTTAATTACACTTACATATAATAATTTTTGTACTCGAAAATTATTTATAACGCATTTTCTATCTCTAAATGTTAGTATTCACGTACATAATTACTTAATTACTCATATTATAGTCATATCAATAAATTCGAAATTAAGCAACTGTTATCGTTTAAAACAGTTTTAAAATATGTTTCATTGAATACAGATGAACTCCGTAATAGCCTTGAAAAATCACGTCATCTTGATAGCATTGTTAGTCAAATACAAGGAAAATATGTACGGGAATTCCCCGTATCACGAATACAATTAAGGCATTAAAATGTATGTGTGTGTACAAAATCAAACCAAGTCTTAGTAAATACATTTTTTAATGTTAAAAATCTTCTATTCTTTAATTAAAAACAATTAACGGCACAGTTCATTACTACTTATAGCAAAAAAAATGAGTAATTTTTTGTATAGGTATACAGTCCAAGCTACATACTTTAGTCTTATTTCGTTACCTTTAACGTAACATCAAGCCTGTACTCCCCAAAGAGGTAGGCAGAGAAGTGTAGTACACTACCACGTTTTACCAGTTACGTTTAAGTCCCATGGAATAGGTGTTGAGCCTATTGCCATACACCGGGCACTAATGCAGACTCCGAGTCACTACTAGACATTCTAAATTAGGAAAATCCAATAATACTAGACCCGGGATTTTAACCCAGGACCTCCCGATTGGCAAACGCGTTTGCAACCACTCGACCAGGTAGTCGAGGCAATCTACCATAATGAATAAATAAATAAAATTTTCGTGTAATATGTGTATATGTCTGTATTATATGTATGTATGTGTATATTATTTGTATGTATGTAGGTACATATTTTCTATTGTCCTTCAAAACTTAAACGAATTTTAATATTTTCTTTGGCATCTATTAAGCCCGCCATTATTTCCTATCCTTATCAAAACTGCTTATATTTGCTTAAATATTTTGACGCGCATGTTGATTAACAAAGCTTTTTTATATGCATTTACGTTTGTAATGACGATTACAGTAACATGAATCTAAGACTGTTTAAAACTGTTTTTACTTTCAGATCCTTACCAATGCCATGGTGACCATGAATACTTAGATTGTGTGACTCTATGCCCGCCAGAGAAGACTTGCAGAAACCGTGGGATATTCTTCAGCTGTACCACTGAAAGTCAGAAAAACTGCAGAGTGAAATGCGTTTGCAAATCTGGTTTCTATAGAAACAGCGCTAACCAGTGTGTGCCCGAGAAGCTCTGTGATGCATAGAAGCGATTTTTAGATTATTTCATACCTATTTATGACACAATGTACATCACAATATCGTGTGTATTAAATAAAAGTAATGCATTCATTTTTTTTTTTATATCTTGATGAATATTTATTTATTCCTCTCAATAGGGTTGTCCCGCAGTTCAAGAGACCTAAGTCTCAGTGTTGTTAAGCTTTTCTACGCGAAGAACAACTATTATTACTGTTGTATTGTATACATTGTATGAGTATACACGTAAATTTATATATAATAGGTTGTCTCAATTTACGTAGATAAACTTAAAATCATTAATGCACTAAAGAAAGAAAATCAATGAGCTTCGAGCTGCATATCATTAAATGACATGTTGTGCTGTTGTTTTAATTGAAAAATATAAGAAATCAAGTATGTACAGTTTGGCTGATTATATATTGTTTTCAACAGTATTTTAATTCTTTCAATCGATTTCACAATGTTGTGTATGTAAAATAATTGAAAGGTGAGTATAGAAGAAATCCGATGCAATG
The DNA here is from genome assembly GCA_018244855.1 of Elbella merops. Classification (NCBI taxonomy): domain Eukaryota; kingdom Metazoa; phylum Arthropoda; class Insecta; order Lepidoptera; family Hesperiidae; genus Elbella; species Elbella merops. The sequence continues at coordinate 8,916 of DWMG01003471.1, forward strand.
TAGTAGTAGCCACAAGGCAGTTTTAGAGCGGGCCGAGGAGGTACAGGTCGAGGTTTTTTCCCTCTGCAAAATCGTGGAGCGGCGTCTGACAGTGGACCCGAAGGTGTTACGCGGTTTCGTGAATTTTTATAAAGCATTTGACAGGGCTATATGGAAGGAATTTCAAGATATAACCGGAACATGGGATAATCGGTGGCCTTCTGCATGCTGCGTAGTCCACATACGTGACGTCCCAAGCATGTGTGCGCGTAGGTCTCAACATATCACTCTGGTTTGATATCAATATTTGCGCCAAATAGAAAATAGTATGAATGTAACGTTCTGCAAGCTGTTGAACGAGAACTTGGTATGTAAGAATGGTGATGAAAATACATAGAATAACCGTGGGTTGAGGTGAAGTCGTTACGCCGAATATACAATTTGACACTCACCGACCACGTCCCGAGGTAGGCAAAGAACTCTGAACACAAAACATCTCTATGCTCACAGAACCCACGTGCTTTTTTACATGCACCTTGATAATATTATTTTCTTCTTATATTTTTAATATGAGGGTTCATAACTTTTAATTCAGCATATTAAAACGAACATGCTTAAATACTTTATTAAAGTATTAATATATACTATGTTGATACACCTTTGCAATGAGTTTTTCTTTTTTATTTATTCAATGCGATCTGCTTTATGTTCCAGGCTTAGATTGTTCTGGTCCGCACGAGTACTACGCGTGCGGAGGAGCATGCGACAACGTCTGTTCAGAACTAAAGATACAAAGCCAAGAGAACTGTCCTATAAGAAATATAAGGTGCAACGACAAATGTTACTGTGAAAAGGGCTACGCAAGGGACAAGAAGGGCATTTGCATACCCATCGAAGATTGCCGTTAGTATTTGGAATAATTTTAACTACGAAACATCATACATGTAATTTCCGGAGAGGTAGGCAGAGCAGTGATGTAAACTCCCACGTTTCATCACTTACGTTTACGTCTCACAGAGGAATATGTGACGACTCTATTGCCATACACGAGACATAAATCCAGATTCCAAGCCACTAATAGAAATTTAAAAATAGAAAAGCTAATAGTATCCCACCTGGGGATCGAACTCAGGAGCACGGTAGTTGTGCTTGCAATAAAAATATTGAAATTTTAAAAGTTCCTCATAAAGTCATACTTTTCAATTCGCAGGAAGAATTTAGTTCACTACGAACGAGCCCGTTATTCACATTATTACATTATTTCCAACAGCTCCCAGCTGCCCGTTCCGGAATGAGAAATACGTGGAAGATAAGCCAAAATGTCCTACAGATAAATGTTCATCACTAGTGTCAAAATGTGCTCCCAGCTCTAGCGGAAAACCAGGATGCGTATGCGATCCAGGCTACTTGAGACCAGCTGATGGAGAATGCTGCGTGCCGATATGTGAATGTCCGGAAATGAAGAATTCACCAGATTGCAATAATAACTAAATAATAATCGATCATTCCACCGATGTCTTATAAGTAGAATTCTTTTTGATTGGCTGGTTGAATCAGTTGAGCGAAAATGAAAATGAGACACGTCATGCTTTTTTTTCCAATTTCATTGTCACTTAAAGTTTGTATCGCGAAATATAACTAAAGTACATAAAACCACATGGTGCAATGTAAACAACGTTATATATAATACAATAAATTTCATTTTGCAATTTAACATTTCCTTACTTTCAACTGTTTTTGAAGATTTATTAGATCGGACACATCATAAGAGAAAGCCAGATCAAATTTTTCTTTTAACAGCCAAGCATAATTATTTTATAACGATTTACTGAATATAGAATAGGTTACCCGAGACCTTAGCGGGAACCGTTGAAATCCTTAGCCTCTATCTACCCATACAGGAAATAGGCGTAATAATATTTATGGACATGTGCTTGTATAGTTATTCTGATATTAACATGTTCCAAAAATATATGAATCCTTGGATATATATTATCATGAAAGGAAGGATATAAATATATCATTTGATCATATGTTATCCCATACAAAATGTATGCAACATCTATCACCGAGAATATAAATATGAGATCAGCATTATAGTATGTTACGTATTATCAAAGAACGATACATTGTACATATGTACATATATATGATGGTTTGTTTATAAAACGTTTCATGTTAAGTAACATGTAACTCAACTTCATATACTTAATTACACACACCTCATACACGAGTATATATGTATAGTTCAAGAAGAAAGGGTAAATAAAGAAATCTAATAGTTTTATATATTCTGACTTAAAATTTAATTAAACTTGAAACTTATTAAAAAAAAATTAAGTAAAATTAAAAATGTCATACGCGTCAACGTGATACCGTGTTATAGCCTAATATTTTTATTTGGGCGTATTATAGCCATTTTTTATTTCAACAACCTGAAATTAAAAGACTATGCAGGAAGCATGAATAAGCGATTTACTAACCTTTGTTTATTAAACAACAGTTTCGAAATGATAAGGAATTTTCCGCGACTAAAAATACCACGTTTATATAAATGTCATGTAAAATTAATTAAGCCGCATCACTGGAACTCGTGTTTAAGTTACTTTTCAATAGTTAAAAATATAAATTGTAACATCTCGGTGAACCTTTCGATCCCAAATTTGGTGAATCCGTGATGCCCAGCTAAGACAAACACTTGTGTATAATAAACATGAGTATATTTTACTATTAAACGTTTCGTGAGTATTTATACACATGATTATAAATGTAACGGCTTAATCCACGTGCGTCGCGACTTCGCTGCAAACGCCGGGAGCTCATGAGCCAGGACCTAGTACAGGTCCGAAACTAATCGGGCCATCCCGAAAAACGTACGTGAGTTCATCATCAGCCTATCTCAGTCCACTGCTGGCCACAGGCCTTCCCAAGTGGGGGTTTATGCCCGTGATCTCCACGCTGGGCATACGGGTTGGA
>DWMG01003472.1:0-11870 GCA_018244855.1 Elbella merops
GATATGTATGCATGTGTGTATGCACTGAAGTCGTAGGCAGAGAAGCGCAAGACTCTCCCATTATGCGCATGCCATCTTGTTCATCCCACTGTGGAATAGAGGATGAGCCTATTATACAATGAGGACCCAAGCAGACTCAACTAAGCTAGAAATATCTAAAATTAATCATTTTAGTCATCTATAATAATTTATCTCTCTTGGTTCGAAAAATTTTAGTCAAGCAGACTGGTCCACTATAAATACATACCTATATGCAAATGATATTAAGATGCATACATGACTGCACACAACTTGGTTTTACTATATTTAGTACAATTACCAAGTCTGTTTTATTCCTATTGAATAGTATATTGTTAGCAACACAATACACACATGAGTAAATCAAGAATAGGATTACAATATGGCAACAAACAAAGCATGACTCTTCAAGGACTTATTGAGTTATTATATAATATAAGTAAGAAAAACTTAAATCAACACAGCTCATAAAGTTCTTCAAATATTTCAAGTAAGGTGTTCTTGATGAGTGCAGTTTTTAAAACATTTATCTAGGGAAAAATACTTAATTTCATTATTTAGTCAAAAGGCAAAAAAGGGATATTTCCTCATCAAGTGAATTAACTACAGCCATATTACCCACAAAGTATGTATTATTATATGTGAAACAATAATAAATACATAAATTCCAAATTGTGCTGTATCATTATGTCATGCATTTTTAATTAGTGGAACAATATAATTATTAGATAACTCAGTACCATTCTCTTCTGCAAACATTCTAGCTTCTTCGCACGACACCTCTCTCCTGGCACCATTTTTATTATCTGTACCTACTAGGTCCACTTTGCATCCAACCAGAGCAAATACAGGCCGGTGAGGCTCTATGTGCCTTTTCGCCTCCATCATCCACAAAGGTATGTGTTCAAAACTGGATCTGTTACAAACGTCGTAAACGAGCAACGCACCAACTGAGTTTCTGTAATATGATTTCGTAATGGATCTGAACCTCTCTTGGCCAGCGGTATCCCACAACTGCAATTTAATCCGGGTTCCATCCTGTACTTCAATAATCCTCGCGAAAAAGTCAACACCCACCGTTGGATCCGATAGCTAAAATGTAACGCGTAATTTACTTCATCATCCCATTACAACGAAAATAGAAAACAAAAACAATAGACAACATTTCACCTCGGCAAATTTCCCGTCTGTAAAATATTTCAACAGCGAACTTTTCCCAACGGTACTGTCACCAATTAGGATCAATCTAAACTGATAATCGAATATTGGGTCCACCATTTTTCTAACATAAAATTTGTAACAACAAAGGCCAGTTAAATTTTGCGTACAAATTTGTGAAATGAAATTAGAATAACTGACAGCCGTCAAGGATCATTGTGATCAACGCAGACAAATAAATATACAGAGTAAAATGCGATTATTACGTAATCTGAATTAAAACTGTTCTATTACCCTTGACTTTAACAAAGTATATTTATGTTACATTTATTTACTACTCATATAAGTTACGATTTCGCATTGTTTTAACAGCAGTAAAATCTCCTCACTAGTAATAAAATTGCGTTTGTATAACACAAATTAACTTTGCTTGTCCATTGCAGTAACAAAACATCAAAATGACAGCTAGATGACAGCGACGTTTACAATATGTCAAAAGTATATTAACAATGCATTATATCATATACGTAAATAAATCAAAGAATTGATTTTGAACTCATGTAATTTTTTCTAATAAAGCTACATGTCTACCATAATGTCATCAAGTCGTTCTAAAACCTCTATACTTGATAAACCACTCCCAAAAGGGAAGGGTGAAATTTCGTTAGCATTTTATACCCTCCTATTTTCAGAAATAGTCCAATATTGTCAGAACCGATCTCATTCTTTAACCGAACTTCAAACTAAGTGAGTTACCACTAACTATTTTCTAAGTTTAGTGCATGATGTTAATATAGTGCTTTGAATAAAATATATAAAATACATTGAAAATTTGAGTAAGCTTACATTTTTTTATCACACTTTTACAGTTCGTTTTACAGTTCGTTCAGTTACCTCAGAATTCCCAGAAAAATGGAATATTTACGTTGATAAGTCTTTCTTATTATCATCATCAGCCTATTCCCGTCCACTGCTGTACATATGCCTCTCCTCCTTTTATTATCACTTTGTATAATAGCAAATACCCCTTTCAATTTACAGTTAGCATAAAAGATATCAGTCTGGAGTTGATGTGCAGGTAGTTCAGGGTTTAATTTTCTATTATGAATATATCTGTTACCTTTTTTTTCTAAGTATTTGTATATAGTTTTAAGCCACCTATGACATAAGGAGTCTATACTTTAATATCTAATAACATATTTCAATTTTTGGTTCCAGACTTTCAGATATTGGCTATGATGTGGGCACCAGACTGCTGGATCTCTATTTTGTGCGAGAGAGGAACAGCAAACGAGAGATAAAACTGCTGAATATGCTGCTATTTGTCAAATCAACACTATGGAAGGTGATAGTTACATCATAGGACCTCTTAGCATCCCAGGATCAATTAGGAAAGAACAACATTATACATTTAGTTTAATTTTACCCATAAACTTTTGAGTATGTATTACTGATTTATACCAAAACTCTATATGCATATAAAAGCATTAAATTTTGACATTGTTTTATACCTTTAAGGTAAAAGAGAGTAGGTTTGGCCGAATAAATTTGGTTTATTCTACTCAACTATGGTTCAAAATTGTGCCACATAGTAAAGCAGCATCTCCTGGGTTAATATTCTGTGTCACATCAAAACTGGGGTTGCAAATTTTCAATAGATGCCCATATCAAGCCAAGTTTTGTTTATTTTTATGAAAAATGTTTTTAATAAAAAATTTGAATTCACTACAATTTGTAAAATTTTCAATATCTAAATATACTCATCCTGTTATTGTAGCAGTTTGTGGTCCTATTTATAGTTCTCATTATCATAGTGTCTCTGTTATATTTACAGGTGCTATTTGGCAAGGAAGCAGATAAACTGGAACATGCCAATGATGATGAGAGAAAATACTACATTATTGAAAAGGATGCTTTAGTTAGTAAATACCTTGACATTTTTTATATGCTGTTATGTGGTATGCAAGGTCACCAGATGTTCAATAATCATTGCCACACATAAACCTTTGTATACTCCTCCAAAGGATTCATCATCATCATCATTAGCCTAGCTTAGACCACTGCTGGACAGAAACTCCCTAAATGAGTACATCACACCCTGTCCTTCGCTTGCAAGGAAAATTAGAGTAACTTCTAAATCAAATGACAAGGACTCAAAATCATTTAATATTACTGGTAGATTTAAGAAATAAGTTTGCATACTGTTTGTGATGATTATTTCCAGGTGAACAAGTACATAAGTGTACCTAAAGACAAGGGGTCTCTGAATTGTGCCACATTCAATGCTGGCATTATTGAAGCAGTACTTACCAACAGTGGATTCGTATGTATCTATATTTATATGGCCAATGGTGTTAGTCAATAACTAAAATAACTTTAGTGGATGGGACTGTGAGGTAAAAGGGTTTTATTCTGATTTCAGTTAAATTCTGTGATTCAAATACTGACATATATCTTACTCTACATTGTTATGTTTTTAATTTTAACCTCATTTATCATAGCAGTAAAGGAAAACTCAAGAAACATTTACATATTGTCCAGCGTTCTTGTAGGGCTTGACTTTCTCTTACTCTGATAAGATGCCAATGAAACCCTACAAAGACTAAAAATTATTATGGGGTAGCTGTGTTGGGTATGGTATTTATTAGTAAATTGAAAAATAATGAATGTATGTAGGTATGTATGTAGTAATAAGTTACTGTTAAACAGTGTAATCATTGTATGTAATTCTTTTATATTTTCATTCCAGCCTGCCAAGGTAACAGCTCATTGGCATAAAGGAACTACTTACATGGTGAAGTTTGAAGATTCCGTCATCACCAGAGACAAATCTCTGGATGATCGCTAAACTCTTTGTATATGAATAATTTCCAAGTATTAATTCTCCAATGTTAAATGTAACTTTGTCAGTTATAAATCCATTTATCATTACATGAAAATAATATGTATGTTGTTTTATTGTTTTTTAAGTGGTGAGAGTAGCGAAATAGTGGGCAGTAATTACAAGTGGCCATTGCTATCTCTATAGACATTGTAACTAATAACTCAGTTCAAGGTTAGTTGTAGATATATAGGTATCTAGTTGCAATTACCATAAAACTGCTATAGATATATCATGATCAAAATAATAGTACTCTCAGTCAGTCAGTACTTATGCAGTTTCCCTAAATTGTGAGTGATGGACTAACACATTGTCAAAAATATATATAACAGATTTACATATATTCTGATATATCAGGTTGGCCATTTACTAAGGCTCTCATTTTTATAGAAAAATAAAAGAATAGATCCCAAATTAATAAGGTGTTTTAGGAAAGATTGTTGCACCAAATCTACCCTCAAATTAAAATTAGATATGAAATAAGTGATCAACACTCATTTATTGTAATTTAAACATTCTATCTTTGTAACGAATTCTGCCACAACGGCAATCCTGCAAAAACTGATTGCGATTGTTCCAAACAAAGTATCCATAGATTACCATTGGCAACAGTGCAAATATACCAAACATTGTAGTTCTCCTGTTTGCTTGGAAATGGTCAATCTGAGTGGCTTTCATAGAAAAAAACCTTTGGTGTGCTTCATCAAACTGTAACAAAAAAGTGTATTTTTTACACAAAGAAGTATTTGGCTTCAATGCTCTTTGCCGGCCTTTAATTTCAAAATAATGAAAATATTTATCATTTTTGCAACAGTAATAAATTTACATAACAATAGACAAATAATGGGTATGGCAGGACCATCCTATCCATCAAAGCCAGTCTGTGATTACCCTAATGCCATTAGCCATTTAGACCTGATTCCAACGCAGTTAAGCACCCTCCAGATAGATGGACTAACAATGTAAGTGAAGTGGCTGACAGCAGTTGGATATGAAGAGCTGAAGATCAAGCTACATACATACTATTGGAAATGCCTATGCCCCTATTGTTGGACAGGAATAGGCTTATGACTATTATACACTCTCAGCTCTTGAGCAAAAAAATTAAATTAATTTTTGTATTATAACTAGAGTCTGAGTAGCGATCGAAATTCGATAGTAAAACTAAAAAAAAATAGTTTGAGTGTTATCTAGGTTGTAATGTCAAAGCCTATGCTTGTATAAATCTTTTCTTTGTACTACTTATTGACAATCCATCTCATGTCTGATATTCACAATGGGAACATATATAGTAAATGGTTTATTTAATTCAATTTAAGGTATTTCTAAAACATAAAACATAAACCAGTTTAAGAACCAACTAGACAAATACCTAAATGCAAATGGAAACCAGCTGTACTAGCAAAGATATGGGGGCACCATCAGTTGTCTCAACTGCCTGCCTGATTATATATAATAATAATATTACACATACATTTTAGGATTCTGCTCTCCTTCTCTATATAAACTATAATGTGCCAAATTTCATACTCCTCTGTCTGCACAATTTTCATACAAATGGGTACAAAGTTTTTGCTTTACATATTAATATATAAATGACAACTGCAGCTATAATGTTGAAGGTGGTATTATATAAAGGCCTCAAATAAACATTTAAAAATAATGGTGTATCATTAAATATGCAAATGAAGGAGTAGGCAGAAGAGTGTGATACACTCCCACATTTCACCAGTTAAAGTTATGTCCCATGGAATAGGTGGTAAGCTTATTGCCATACACCAGGCACAGATCCAGACTTCAAGTCAATACTCTAGTATTCTAAATTAGAGAAATCCAATAGAACCCAACCAGGGACCTCACGATCGGCAATAGCGCCTGCAACCAGTCTACCAACAAGGCAACCAAAAATAGCACATTAAATATACCAAGTATATAAAAATATTATACTTTGACAGTCTGCTTAACCACACCCACTTTGAATCTGCTTAACATGTCAGGAACTTAAAGAAAGCAGTAGCACTATTTAGCTTCATTACAGAGTTTCTTAGACTAAATTTAATTGCCAAGCACCATGTACTAACAACATGACCAGCCTCCTGGGAATGTTTACATGGATCAGTTCTAAGCCTTAAAAACTCTTCACGGTACTTCTTGCGTCTCTCTATTTGATTACAAATAATCTTGAGCTCAGTTTCGGAAAGTCCATAATCACACATTTTTAGTTTCAATAATTTATTTTCAACACAATAGACACTAACTTTTCTTTAATTAAATTGACAGTAACTGTTTATTTTTTACAGCATCTGTTGAAAAGTATTTGTGGCCAGTTTGATCTATTGTACAGTCAAGGAAAAAAGCGATAAGAGATAATTAAATATTATTTACTATTCATGATTAAACACTATTTGTAAACATGTTCGAAATTTTTAACAGAGTTTGAACATTCTATCTTTGTAACGTATCTCTCCACTCCTGTATTTTTTCTCCTGTTTGTCTCTATAGTTCCATACAAGGTACCCGTAAAGACCCATTGGTACTATAATGCTGAACAAGCCAAACACCGCATTGCTTTTATTTGGCTTGAAAAACTCTAACTGAGTTGCTTTCATGGCCATAAATCTTTGAACTGCTGGATCAAACTGAAAGAAAATCATAGCTCGATTAAAGAAAACGACATAATGATTTATAAAACAACTCTCCAAATTTTATAGACAAATTAATAAGTGAAAATTACGTAATTATACTCACAACATGTCCTGCTTCTGCGGCATTTTTCCAAGGGTTAGTTCTCTGTTTCATAAATTCTCGTCTAAATTCTGCACGCCTTGCTGCCTGTTTTTGTATGAGTTGTAATTCCGCTTCGGATATTCCATATTTTTCTGCCATAATTACAAGTTTACTGATCAGTAGCCACCCTATATAGTATAAGTTTGAAGTAAAATAAATGTCAAGTATAGAGAGTAAAGTGACTGATACACAAACGTATCGTGAATTTCGTAAGCGTTTTAAAACAATAACACCAAGTCACCTTACCAAACATTTCATTTGTTTTAATTTTAAATATTGAAATATTATTTATTTTAATATTAATGACATAAAATAAAGATATTTTTTTTATATTTATCTTCCTTTAATTAATTAATTGTGGGAAAATAGATCGAAGAATGAAGAGTTTCGGTTTTTTCAAGTTACTAGTGAACGAGTGACCATAACCAATTGAATGAAAGTTGGCTTTCCGGTAACCATCTTTTCAGTTTCTCTTGTTGTCGTTGTCAGATCGGCGATTTTCTAAAAAGCCGTAACCATGGGTCGTATGCACGCACCTGGGTAATTTACTTGCTTATTATCCCGGAAAAACATAATTTTATAGCAGTGTAATATTACATTAGTAAACTTAGTTCTTAAATGTGTTCTTGTGACGGTCTAACCTAGAGACGAGTGTCGGAGCACCACATGGCATAGTTTTCAAGCGGAGATTTTTGTGTTTCAGTAAGGGTATCTCCCAGTCGGCGCTACCGTACCGCCGCAGCGTTCCAACATGGTTGAAATTGACCGCTGATGATGTCAAGGAACAAATTTTTAAACTGGGCAAAAAGGGCCTCACTCCCTCGCAAATCGGTAAATATATGTAATTTTTTTTCCACTTTTATTTTAATATTTATTATATCTAGTTACATTTACAAAAAAATTCTTAACATTAATTGTCAATTGTGAAATATTTCATGTCATACAGTAAAGTAGATAAAACAACCCAGCCTAATAATCGCGAACTATACTGTAGACCTAACAATAAAATAATAATCGATCCATTATAATTCCACTGTTGGAATTTGGGTCTCCTTGCATATTGATAGGGTTAACGTAACTATATAGACATTAAATGTAATATATTATTTTCGTGTAGTATTATGGACTACTTAATGCACATTTTATTACGAATTTTCTCATTTTGTATCTATAAATATTTAATTTTAACATAACAACCTAACCTAATTCCAGGTGTCATGCTTAGGGATTCTCATGGAGTCGCACAGGTCAGATTTGTCACTGGCAAGAAGATCCTTCGTATCATGAAAGCTATGGGTCTCGCCCCTGACCTACCAGAGGATTTATACTACCTGATCAAGAAAGCAGTAGCTATGAGGAAACATTTGGAACGTAACAGGAAAGACAAGGACAGCAAATTCAGGCTTATTCTTGTTGAGTCCAGAATCCACAGGCTGGCACGTTACTACAAGACAAAGAGTGTTCTCCCACCCAACTGGAAGTATGAATCAAGCACCGCATCAGCTCTTGTGGCTTAAGCTAAATATACTTTTAAACTAATTGTTGAAGTTTTATTTCGTTTAACTAGATTTCCATGTTCAGGCTTCACAGAGAACATAAGTTTGATACTCTAGTTTCAATTTCAATATTAAAATAAAAATAGCCAACAATTAATAGTGCTCTTCTAAGAATCGTTTTTGTTGTATATAGTTTGAAAATATTTATTGTTCATATTTTTTTATGACTGACTTTGGCCGTAACAGGCAACAATAATACACGTAAAATAACAAATCATCACATCACTTTTTTACTAAGATTTTAAAAATTCCGGTTACATTTTAATACAATATTTTTTCTGATAATTGTTACAAATTCTTTACCTTTTTATAGAAGTCATATGATTACTAAACTTTACTGAGCTAGTGGGCCAAACAAATGTACTCCTTTGCAAAACAGCATAATTATTTTATTTTTGAAAATGTTTACAATACCTGAAGTGTGCGAAATCACGCTAAAACCTGATACCGACACCCTAGGAAGGATCTGTGTGACAAATAACGACACTTTTGTTTAGAGAACACGTACGATAAACGCCAATTTATTTGAGTTTTATGGGTTTAAAATTTGGCACCTCTCGGGTGCCACCCGCCATACACAAAAGATATCCATGGCACCACTGGTGCCATCCGCACGGAATCGGTTAACTAGTGTTATGGGGCACCAACAGTGATGTACTTGGTAATTATTCACCACTGGTATTTTGTGCAGAAGCTACTTTTAGTAGTAACTAAAGGTATACGTTGAATGTTTGAATGTGTCTTATATTTATACATCAATATTAATATAACAATATTAGTCTAGTACAGACAGTGTAAGGTATTATTTATTTGACTTCAAGGTTTATTTCTGTGACAGAAGTCTCTCCCACAGTGAAAGTGAATTATACTCAACTCTGTTTTAGTGATTGGTAGATAAAATATTTTTTTATGGTGAAATTGAGATACATCAGTAGTAGCTGGCTCACCCACTATTCTACAGGACAAAACTCATGAAAAGATTTCACTACAATTTAATGACAGTCACATAATCAACAATTAAAGACAGAAAGGAATTATATGAATAAATATTACATACAAGACTTTTATTGAAATCAGGCTGAGTAAAACAAATTGAAAACTTACCAAATTACCTTTAATTGTTACATGTAATTTTCACATTTATTTACATTTAATGGTACTAATTTATAGTGATAAAATGTTAATTTCCACTAACCAAACACTAATTATGAATAATAGTAATGTATGTAAATCAGTAATATGAAAAATATGCCCTTCTATATATTAGCACAAATTGAAGAAGTGTTCCTATCACATCATATACGTATGTAATTATGTATATATTGAAAATACATGAAGGTATTAATAAAATTGCTGATTTCTTTCTAATTTTATTTGCAATATGTCTGTCCACCTGTGATTTGAGTGATTCAAAATATTTAGTGGATAAAAAATAAATTTACATAACATGGTCTCTTGAATATCAAAACAAAACATACAAGATTCTCTAGGATTAACACTGATTCATTTGCCTGAAGCTAATCACATACATACAGTTTTGAAAACAAATTTAATGTGGAACAAATTTAATTATAACATTATATATATACACAATAACACACTGATATGCTTATTATATACCAAAATCAGACTTAAAAGGAATTCTAAAGAAACAAACAATCTAAGTATCTATATATCACAGAACTAGAGTTTAAACATATGGATTCCAATTACTTCCATCTTCGGGATGCAAGCTGTTCGTAATCAATAGCACTACGTCCACAATCCACCATATGCCCAATCCACCTAGCGTGAGCAGCTTCCCAACTGCTGTACCAGTCTGACCAAGACAAAACCGGTCCATGCCCAGAAATCCTAACAAGATGCTGTAAATTAAAGTAGTCGTGAAGTAATGGCCGGAGTATCGCACGCAGGGGAAGCCGTCACGTAGAAAGCTGCGGCTTCCGTGACATTCGATCCCTTCCAGCGCTTTGCATTGTACTCGTGTTTTCTCAACATCATCATACTTCACGCCACCAAACTTAACGCAGCCGTGGCCGACCGCTTGCCTCGCTGTAGTATTTCCTTTATGGTCCACAGGTTCATCACAATCCAAGAATTCTAGTGGTAGGAAGTTACACTTGACCAAAGGTCCCAGTGGTCGGTAAGGTTCTTTCGAATATGGGTCGGTTTCGGATACGGTTGTTCGTGCAATCCATAGAAAAACCAGCAAAACAGGCAGCGGATAGTTCATTGTCAGGTTTCTTCAAGCGATAGTACATTTAATCAAATGGTATAAACATAATATCCAGCAAATATTATGCACTTCTATGGTTTGTGTATGAGTCTGTCAATATTATGATTAATATAATTGTCATGTATGTCATGTTCGCCAATGTTGCAAATTCAGCTTATCAATCAGAAGACTTTTTTTTATTATTATAGCGAGTCTATTATTCAAGAGAAAGTTACACGAATTTTATTCGTTGTAACGTTATAGTTATAGTCAAATTTTGAAAATTAGAGATCGAGATATATTTTTTGCATGCGCCAGAAAACAATTTGATTTATTGTACATATAAGAAGTAACTGTTATATTTTTAAAATTCCATGTTTGGCATTGTATCGGCAAAAATTTATTTTTACTATTTCTAACTGATATGGTTCAAAGAACATGCTTCCAGATCAGGCATTGATAAACTTAATGTGACTGTCACTGTCGCAATATCAATTAGACAGTTATCTGTTGTCTATTTGCGACACGGTCTTTCTTTAATTCTTTTTGTGATGAATTTTTCGCAATACAAAAAAGGTTAATGGTTGGTTAAAATGGAGGTTTTCAATAAGTTTTACTCGTCCGTTAGTAACACGGTCTCACAATTATCTGGTGTACTCCCGGGGAATCCGGTCACAAGAGAGTTCGAGGCTACACAATACATTGCCAGTGCAGGTCCAGGTAGTATGAATGAATAAAACTTGTAACATGATCTAATTTATACTTTCGACATAACGAGATGATTATCTAAATATGTAATTAAATTTATATCTCGCATAAAATGCCTTACATGGGTATATTTATATCGATAGAGTAACCTTTTTATTTTTTTTATAGTGGTCAATGCATTGCATCTAGCAAAAGATAAGTCGCGTCTCTGCTACAGAAGCTTATATAATTACTAGACACTTATTAATGTTAGGATTATCATCATCACATCAGTTTGTACCGTTCGATTGCTGGACATAGGCCTTACAGTGTTAAAATGTTAGGATATGGCCATTTAATGAAAACAAGTATAGGCTAGTGGATATTTCAGACAAAGGATACCAGATACGGGTAATTTATCTTTGTTTGACTGGTCTTATAAGTCAATAACGTTAAAGGTATTCATTGATTGCAGGATTATTATGGAAAGTTTACAAAGGTTACAAGAAATCCACAAAACAGGAGGCTTCAATATTTGTATTTGAAAAGAAACAATTGGACAGATGGT